>JASAOM010001055.1:0-137177 GCA_030849085.1 Borovskyia barvae
CACACACACACACACACACACACCACAGTCAGAACGAAAAGGGGAAAGGGCAAGGCAAAGGAGATGGAATCGTACAACATATAAAGACATCAAAGTACATGACGCGAGGATCACGGCGTGGGCGGAACCCAAAAAAGGAAAGAGGGAAGGAGGAGGTTGGGATGATGGGGCGAACACCAGTGGCGCGGAGCCTTGCGGCTTCCCCGCTTTGTGAGAAGGCGGCGTGTCCTCGCTTCCTGAGCGTGTATGTGGGTGCACAGAATCTCTCCTCGCGCTACGGCGTACCGCCCACGCTGTTGCAGGAAGGAGAAACATCCTTTGGGCAAGCCACCGGGGGCCACGCTGCGTTTCGGTGAGTGGCCACCCCACGAGACTGCCCTGTTCGACTTGGCGACAAACGGCGAGACGCGAGACATTTGCTCTCTTTCTCCCCCGCTCAGACCTACTCACAGCCGGAGCCTTCGTTTCATAAAACCTGGAGAGAAGGAGAGAGTTAGAGTGAGAAAGGACGACACCACCGCAGTTAAAACGAAAGGCATAAAACGTTCTTTCCCCCTCCCCCCCTCCAAAAAGAGCCTGCATAGATCCTCAACACAGAATTCGATCTCGGTAGGCAGACGCTCCCGCCCTCCTCCTTTGCCAAGACGCCAAGCGGCGTTAGGGCGGAAAGGGAGGAGGAGGAGCATGGGAAAGTAAAAGAAAAATGGGAGGCAAGTAACCACCATCTTGCCCCCTGGAGAGGAGAAGCCCTGGAACCAGATGTGCCCTTCATTCTGCGCCATCTGCCTCTCGAGTAAGAGAGAGAGAAAGAGATAGGGAGGAGGGTCAATCAACGTATCGCGTCACAGCGTCTCCACCGCGTTGATCAACGCTTCCTTCACCTGCTCGTCTGAAGCGGTGCTGTGGGTCACCATCTCGAGCGCCTTTGCCATGACCCGCTGAGCGGCGCGGCGCTGTCCAAGCACCGCAACATCAGGGATCACGAGCTCAAACCGAAGTGGGCTCGCAATGTAATCCAACGTCTGCGAACGACCCTCCAGGATGACGTTATAGCCATCCCCACTGAGCTGCTTCACCGCATCAGCAGCAAAGCGGATCACTTCTCCCTGCGTCTGCTGCGCCACCGTCGGCACCTTGGAGCTAATCAGCGGTGTCTTGAGTTCGGTATTCTGAATATCCTCCACGCGAGTAGTGCCATCCAGCATCGTGTGAAAGGCCCCATCATCACCTTTGATAAACGAGATGCGCTTCTCCACGGCCGCCAGCAGATCATCCGTCAGGTTTGCCTCGGTGATCTCCTTCTTGTGGGCCGAGAGCATTTCATTACAGAGGTACGTGTAGCTTCGGAAGATGTTCCCGTTGCTCCACGACACGCACTTGGGAAGGGCGTCTTTCAACTTGCTCACCGTAGTACCCTTGCCTGTGCCACTCAGCCCTTGTAAGACTATCACGTTGCCGTACTTCGATGACAGTTTCTTCAGAATTTGTTGCGTCACCTCCTGCGCCGTCAGGCCCACCACGTTGATCTTGGTCACCGGTGATACATCCGGCTGCCCACTCAGGATGCCTTTGCGGATGGCGATGTGTATGCCGTCGCTCAACTTATCGGCGTCTTCGTTGTCACGCCTGATGATGTCTTCACCCTCCGTTTTGCAGAGCGCCTGAAACGTTGCATGGCTCTTCAAAAAGGAAAGTACACAGGAGCTGCACACGTCATCCTGCCTACGGAGGATCTGAAGCGTAATAGGCTGCATGAAGGATATCCCTCGAGTAATCGAGGAAAGCTTTGGTTTGTTCCTCCCCTCGAAAAGGAAGTGGATGCGCACACACCGATGAAGTGTGTGTGTGATCGAGATGTGGAGGGTGGCGAGACCGGCGACAGAACACTTGCCACCACGACAGCAAACACCAGAGGAGAGACAAAAAGAATAATGGGAACCAGAGATAATCAACACGTGTTGTATATAGATGGGCGAACGACGTGGGGTTACGTTGAGCTGTAAGGCAGTCTTTCCGTGCGTATGCGCGTGTGGATGTGTATGAAACACCGGCGCATACGCACAGAAGCGGAGAAATCGAAGAGGGAATCGGCGAGGAGACAGGGAGGAATGTAGAAGACGAAAGTCACGTGAACAAGTTCGCATCACACGGTGTGCGTGAGTAGTTATCCGTGGAGTACCAGCTTTACACTACCCTTCGAAGAAACAGAAAAGCATCCGACCTGACGCGACAGGGGTGAAAAGGGGGGGGAGAAGGAAGAGAGGTGGGCATGAGGTTGAGGATGGCAAGGCACGCAATGGCTGCGGAAAGCATCAATATAACAACGAAGAGAAGGTAGGGGGGGGGGGAAGGGGGGGAAGAAAAGGAGAGGGGGAGAGAACTAGTGCCCCCCCGTCTCTCTTCCATCCCCCTTTCCCCCCTCCCCCGCAAAAACAGGAGGCACGAACACATGGCAAAAGGGGGGCGGGAGGGAAAGGACGGCATAGCGCACGAACGGAGGTATGATGAAGTGAGTGCGTGATATGCGAGTTCTCAAAGCGGCATAGGAGATAGAGAGGCAGAGGTCAAAGAAAGAAGAGCCAGCCAGCCCATTCTCCAAAAGAAAGAGAAAAATAAAAGCAGGACGCATTATTAAACCTGAGAAAGAAAAAAGAGGGAGGGGGAAAGGCAGCGGCAGTGGTGGTGATGGGCGTCTGGAGCCATACCAGATGCACGCATGCGGTGGGTACTTTCTCACTTCCCACTCCGCCCCCGCCCGCTCCACACACAATATATATATATATATATTAAGGCAAAGGAGCGAAAGAGAGAAACACGCAGAGGAAAGGGTGCGCGCGGGAGGGGTTGGGATTTAGGAGCCAGACCAACGGGAAGCACTGCCACCACAGGCCCATCGAAGAGGCGTACGAGGAGGGGTGGGTGGGTGGGAGCACACGAGAAGTCGTTCCGCCCCGCCTTTCCCTGATCCTCTTCCCTCCCCCCCCCTTCTGTCTCTTTCGCGGGGGTTTGAGGGGGAAAGGGGGAAGGGGCGAGGTACCCTCGTATGGTACCGAGGCCCACGCACCCCTTACCACCCCTCGCCCATTGTTCGCGGGGGGAGAGGAGGCGGAGGAGGAAGAGACGCCCACGAACATCGTAGTGCCTTGCAATGGCCTGCTTCCCCGCTCACCCATGTGTCATCGACAGAGGCAGCCAACACCCCTACGACCCCCTCCCCCCACACAAAACCTGCACGCCCAGGAGCAAATCATGCATAAAAGAGAGAGAAAAGAGGAGTCGCTCTTTCTACCTACGCCGACCCTGAAGTACTCTTACACCCCACTCGACAAATTCGTTTACGAGAGTGGATAATAGTAATAAAAGGGGGCGGGAGGAAGAGGGCGTGATGCGAAGGAGTCAATACACACACACACACACACACACACACACTGAGAGAGTCATGGTGGGCGAGGAAAAGGGAAGGAGGAGAAAGAGAAGAGTAGACAAAACTACAAAGGCGGAGAGAGTTCTACGGGGGGGAGGAGGAGAAGGGGGAGGGGGAGAGTGCCGGGACGAGAGCCGAGTTGTATTCCTCTCCGGTGCCATTATAAAGGCGCCACCGACACCACCACCACGCCACCGAGGTGATCGCCAACACCGCTGCGTCTGCGTATCAGCGCTGCCTCAAAAATCACACGACATGGAAGCGTGCACACCCACATATACATGTGTACATCGCTGTGTCTCGGCTTACATGGGAACAAAAAGTGAGGGTGGAAAGGGGAAGAGGACGTGAGAGAGGGGGAGAAACTCGCGGTTGCCATGCGGTTAAAGCTGGAGTTGAGGATACACCGGGGCTATCCAGAAGAAGCGATCGCGTACTCTAAGGGTCCGCCTTGCCGCTCACAAGCTTCCCTCATCCCCATCCCCTCTGTCGTGAGCTGCCTTCTAACGGTGAATCGTATGAAGCCGTAGCAGGTGAAGAGCTCATCTCCCACCAGCACCACCCCACCCCAGCCCACCCAAACATGCTGACACACACGAGAAAGGAAGGAGGATTCACAACAGAAGGACGAGCAAGACCAAGACAACGAAACGAGGAACGTATGGACTCATAAAAGAGCAACACGAGAAGAACGGATAGAGGGGTGTGGGTGTGGGTGGGGGAAGCTCAGAGAGGGGGGGGGGCTTAGCGAAGAAGTCGCTCTGTCGTAGGCGCCAGCTCAGCCTTTTCACCGTACATGGGAAGGCGCTGAAGCCAGCTGGGGAGCGTCTCCATCGTCCTTTCCTCCTCCCTCCTCTCGGTACATCGGCACTCCAGCCGTGCTTACGGCGAAGTTGGACGAAGGAGAGGGAGAGGAGAAAGGGGGGAGGGAGGGGGGGGGGGAAGGCAGAGAGGTGCAGAAGTGAAGGCGCGAAGATTCGTCGCTTAGGCATCCCCAACATCGTGCAGCTGTTGGATCTGGAGCAGTGCATTATAGTTGTCCAGTACATCATAAACCGTGTTGGCCTCCGCCAGTGCCTGGAGCACAGGAATAAGCCGCAACAGCTCATCGTCCGCCGGGTCGTCGAACCATGACAAGATGGGTATGGCGTTGCGTTGCTGGAAGAGATAGGCGATGGGGCTGTTGTCGATGATGGCCACCTGATCAAGATCACGACCCAGAAGGGAGAGGTCCTTTACGTACGTGGTGCCCACCACACTGCAGTGTTCTCGGAAGAGTCGTAGACCTCCAAGGATGTTCTGCTCGTCAAGAGAGCTCATGAGTGGGTCGCAGTAGGCGCTAAGCGACGCCGTGAAGATCACAATCTCAAATAACGGTGCCACTACCTCGAGAAAGTGCTGCAGATGTGGACGGAAGGCCACGTAGACGTTGACTTGCGTGTCGCGGTCCAGTAAGATTGGGAGGTGCAAATCGTAGCGGCCGGTGCTCTGGTAGGAGCTGTGCACCAACGTCTCATCGACGTCGAGTATGAGGCACTTCTTCCGCCGTGCCGATAAAATTGGCGGTGGCAAGAGAGATGGGTGTGCGGAGGCGTCGATTGGCGATGTGTTCTTCGGTTGATTGCGAATGTATCGCGCCCGTTCCACCAACTCCGTTGCGTGTACGCGCTGTCGGGACCCAGCACTGGCGCCAGCAGACCCGTTGACGCTGGAGCGGCCACTCGCGTGCGCGTTGGCATTCTCGGGAGAGGCACTTCTACCGTCGCCGCCGCTGTTATTGGCAACCGCTCGGGCTCCACTCAGCCGCTGTGGCACGGGCTGTGGCGATCGCTTCGGTGGTGACGTCTGGGCCACTTGGGCGATAAGGACATTCGCCTGGCCGCCGTTAGAGCTAGAGGGTGTAGCGTGGGAAGCGGACGATGTGGCCCCGCCCCCACCGCTGCCACTGCCGCGGAGATGACTCCCTGGCACAGCGTTCATGCCATTCGTGGAGGGGGACGACCGCCGCGGCGATGACAGCTGTCGTTGCGACTGCGGCTGCCCTTCCAGCTTATCGGATATGCCTCTGAAAAAAGACGTCGGCGTGACGTTCGTCTCACGCTCACCGTCCATGATGCCCTCCCCCCTCCCGTTTGGGTGAGTGCGCGTATGGTGGACGAGAGAGCGCCGAGCAACAGGAAAGCAGGGAGATGAGGGGACGACGAAGAGGTAAAAAACTGAGCAGCGACGGTGCGTCAACCCCGCTTCCTGAACTCTCTCTTCTCAATTAGTCCAATCCCAAGCCACTCCGTGCCCCGCACAAACCAAAGGCGTGCACTACCACCCACAGCAAGCAAAAAACTCACGCACAAAAAAGCCAAGTGACACGGAAAGAGAGAGAGAGAGAGCGCTCGCCGGGCGTAGGGATGGCAGAAAGGATGAGAAAATGGTAGTAACGCCCGTCTTTTCTTCTTGGAGTGGCTCGCTATGCTACCGATGTGTCAGCACTGCAGACCCCGAAAAGAGGGAAGAAAGAGGAGTAGACGTGCAGTCTGCCGGGATATCAAACGCAAATCGAAAAATAAATGGGAGACGAGAAGCACAGCACTTCGCATAATCATAATAATAAGAGAAAAGGAAGAAGCGAAAGGAGAAGAGCAGGTTCACAACAACAAGCAAAAAGAGGTGCCGCTAAAGAAGTCTCACAACTCTCCTGCGATGGAAGGTGGAAAGGGTGGCAACGAAGGCGGTGATGGAGAAGGGGGGGAGAAGGGAGAGACAAAGCTAACAAAGGGCTAGAGAAAGGCGTACGGCTGCTGTCTGACAGAGAGCGCGAGGGATATCTAAAACAAGGCAAAGGGAAGCGGTATCAACAGACACAAATGCATGTAGAGAGAAGCAGAGAAGAAACGAAGCAGAAGAGGATAGACTTCACAACTTTTTCTGCTTTATCGATATATATATATATATATATATATATATGTTTGACTTGCAACGTCCGCACAAACACCTCAGGAAGGTTTGGTATGGTGCTGCGACTTTCGGTTGAGGCGGGGGGGGGGAGGGTTAACCTCGAAAGAAACTTTCTACTTAAGTGCGGTTGCTGCTCTGTCGCCGCCTCCTCTCTACTTTCCAAGGCGTAGCTTTGTCAGGTAAGCTCCGTAGCCCCCGCTGCGCAAAGGGCGCGCGATACACCCGTACGGCAGACACCAGAGGGTGCAGAAGAAGAAGAAACGTGTGTATGGTAAAACACAGACCCTGGCTAAAGCGAGTGAGAGAGAAACAAACCGGCAAGTAAAGCTGCGCGCAACGGATAGGCGAAAGGAAGGACGAGTTAGCGGATGTGGCGGAGGGAGACACGAATCAAACACGCAGAGAGGGAAAGAAGAATAGACCTCACAGAACCAGCGAAGAAGAATGTATGGGGGAGTGATATGAGAAAGGGAGAGACAAGAAGAAGAGAGGAGGGGGGAGGGAGGGAGGCGGACCTACGAAACTGTCACTCCTATTTTGTGTATGCCTTTCGTTGCTTTGTATGGGGCGTTTCTCTCTTCGCGTCGTTTGCTCCTTCTCCCAGTCGAAGACCTCAACACGTTTTTGCGAGATGATGATACGAACACACACACACACACACACACACACCTCCGCTATTCTACGCCTTAATCTCGAGACGGACGTACAGGGCGGATGGGCCAGACAAAACGAAGATGGAGAAGCCGTCGCTTTGCTTGTGGCCGTCACCCTAGCTAAAGAAGGGATAAAGGATTTCTTTACCTTTCCTTCTAGAATATATAGAGAAAGAGAGAGAGAGAGAGAGAAAGAGAGAGGCAAATATGTGTATATGCAGGATGCAGAAATGGAAGAGTACGCCCTCTCACTACTCGACACATACAGGTGCACATCATGCGGGGACGTGGAGGGTATAGGGTTGTGTGTGTGTGTGTGTGTGTTTGCGTGTGCGAGTGTGTCCGAGAGGTAACCATAAAGGAAGAGAGGAGATGCAGGCGCAGCGAAGGGTTTTTACATGGATGGTGCACCACGAGGAGGCATAAAACGAAAGGGATGTGGCAGCGATGTGACACCGCCCCCCGCACCCACTCCCTTATACCGTTCTGAGGAAGAGGGGCACCCCGTATGTTAAGCTCAGAGGACGTTGGGGACTGGGGCAACTTCTAAGCCGTCCTCCATCCCTTTCTCTCTTCCCCCCCCCTCCGTGCGTACGGGGTAGACTCAAAACTTCGTTTGTGGGCCGCCACAGACGGCCTGCAGAGTCATTCCTGGCTTGAAACAACAAAAAGCAAAGCAAATGGAGGAGACGGAGGGGGAGCACGCCGCGAACGCCACAACGCCCACGCCCAGGCCAGACGTACCCCGCCTCTCTCACGTTCCCAACCGCTATTCTCTTCGTCTTTCTTTCCAGTTCACCCTCGGCATGCACCACTGCCGATGGCGCCAACCGTCCACCACCACTTCGGTCTTCTCTTCACCTTTCCCTTCCTTGTGTAGACGTTTGCTTTCCTTTCTCTTCGCCTCCGATGTACTGCGCCTCTCTTGTGCGCTGGCTCAACTCGATCTCTCGTTCATCACAACACCGCCATCAACGACGGTGGCAGCACCGTCGTTGCAAATGCGGCCATCGTCGATCGTTCCCTGCGAATCCTCGTTCACCAGTGCGCGTACCTCGTACCGGTTTACGAGAGCCTTGAGGCCGGAGAAGGTCAGCTGCACGTCGACTTCGATGTTGCGTGTGTGGCCTTTCACCAGAAACTTCATATCCACGCCACCAATCGCCCATGCAGCACCTCGGCTATCAGCGCTCTGCGTCGGAGACACCGCCCCATCTGCGGTAGTGTAGATGGCTTTATACGATAGTTGGTCGACATGAGGGTGGTCCATCGACGGTTCTAAACCCCCACACGTCCCCGCTATCCCCTGAACAGTCTCTTGCAGCGAGTTCAGCGCCGTCGCGCTCGCGTACGTTTCCGCTAAGGACTCCGCCATCATCGACACGGCCACGGTGGGGGGTTTTCGGAACAGGCGACGCACAAAAAGGACCCCAACATCGTCGAAGTCCACAAGATGGACGTACGGGAGGATGTCAAAGGCGTCGGCCCGCTGCGGATCCACGTGAAAATCGGTTACCTCAAACGTGAACGGCAGGGCAATGCCGATGCCGCTGACCTGGAAAGCCTCTCTTGGGACGGGGGTGACGTTCTCAGCGCTTTGTTGCCGATAGTGCTGCACCACGGCAGGCCGTCGTCTCCACGAAAGTTGGCAACGCACCTGTTGTGCCCTTTCGAAATCGACGAACGCCACACAGCTCACGCTGTTGCCTTCACGCTTCAGCACCGCCGTGCCGAGGGGGATGTTTGTCACTCTACCAAACTTATCGGCAAGACAGCGAGACATGGCAAGTAGAAGGCCCCGCTGCACAGAACCGCCGTCGGTGACATCTTCTATCAAACTGCGATGAAAGAGCTGCAGGAGTCGTTGGTGGGAGTCCGATGTTGCCCCACACGTGAGGAAGTAGAGGAATGTCAGAAGCGGAGAGAGCGCCATCGCGGCTTGCTCCTTTGGTCGATAAAATATACCATAATATAGGCCGTACCCCGTCATCAAGATAATCGGTAGCAGGAGGAAGGCAACGAAGGCTGTACACGTCCATTGCAGCGCCGTAATGAACGTGCTTTCTGACTTGGTCAGGAAGGCGTCGGAGAACACGTCCGATATGGCTGACTGCATATTCTTTCTCTTTGGAGGGTTTCTTGTGCGTGATCGCCGCGGTGTGAACGGTAGAGCCAGGGTTGGGTTCCTCTTCCTCGCTGTCGCCGTTGCTCTCGATCCTAATTACCTCACAACCGAAGCACGCGCACCACACGCGCACACTGCAGATCAAGAGAGAAGGCGGTATTTAGTATATATATATATATATATATACTAAAAGCCAAAAGGAGCACGGCTTTCCAGTCGAGTACAACAAGAGAGAGAGAACGACAGAGGAGAAAGGAGGAGGAAAAAATATTTAGCTCAAGGGGTGGGTAACAAGTATATAGAAAAGGAGGAAACGCACACAAAAAGATGAGTCGCCCTCGTACCGCCACCCTCTCACAATACACAGAAGTCGTGGAGAGAGCGAGGAGAAAGGGATGGCGATCGACGGACAGGTCAAAGGGAGGGGTGGGTGGAGCCATGCAACACAATGATAGAAAGGCGATGCCGCACCCTGTGAGGGAAGAGGGAGGGGGGAGAAACCGGAGTCTACGTGCGAAAGGGTTTGTGTGGCAGTGCAGCCACCGTCGATCTTCTTGAAGGAGGCAAAAGGCCCTTGATGATGGAGAAGAGGGCATAAATGCGGTTTGTTGAGGGTGAAGAGGCGAGGATGAGGGGTGGTGGTGGTGAAGGAGAGGGAAACGCCTTCGGATGCGCCGCCGCTGTTGCATCGGTGAGGAGGGTTTGACATGCGTGGATGAAAAGGAACGGTGTGTGTGTGAGAGAGAGAGGGGGGGGAAGGCCGGTATGTAGCATCACCTCACCTTCACATCTTTCCATCCTTTTCCTACACTATGTTCTTGATCACTTCGTGGTATCCTCCTCGAATGGCGCCGATCCGATCGTTACAAAATGTATGTGCATCTATGCGGATATATATATATATATAGAGAGAGAGAGAGAGAGAGAGGGAGGGAAGGGAGGCCTTGTGCTGTTGCCTACCTCCTTCCTCATCTCTTTGTATCATCTTGAGAGGAGGAAATTTTGAGAGGTGGGGAGGTCGACGTACCCCCTTCCCTCCCTCCTCACCTCTCCGTTTTACGATCCCCAGCGCCGTCTTCCTTCTTTTCTCTGCTATCCAGCCAAACCGGCGCATCTCTCTCCCCTCCCCTCCGCTCATCATCTGCAACGTGGTCCCTTGCGGAAGAACGCATCGACGCTCACACACAAGCAACGATAAAAAAGAAAGTAAACTGAAAAGAGGTTGGAAGGGGGGCTGAGAGACGGCTTCCCTCGTCTTGTTCTGCATCGATCTTCAACAACTCGCCTTTTCCTTTCCCTTCTCTAAGAAAAAAGGACGATTTAGTTTCTTCTGTCGTGCGAATGGTCCGCGAAGGCTGGCAGCTGCCCCGCTGTCATCTTCCGCCGTTTCGTGTACGCGTGCAAAGAGAAATTCTTATTTTTTAGCGTGGGGTTGCGGCCACATCGTGCTCTTCTTCCGCATCACCGGGGCCTTTTTTCTTCCACCACTTCTACCTCGTCGCTGCCGGATGCGGAGGAGAGGTCGATGTCGTCCAGGTCGCTGTCGGTATCCTCGTCCGAACTCGACGGCGACGAAGAGGAGGGCGGCAGTACTCCACAGCACCGTAAACAAGTTATGTAATAGCACGATCGCTTGAGCTGTACCTCCTCTTCTTCCATACCCACGTAGGTGTTGCGAATGTGCAGAAGGTGTGCACCGACGGCGTCCATCTCGAGGTAGCGCGGGTCCAGGCAGTCGAAGCAGAAAGAACGAGGGCAGGCGTCGCACATGAAGATGGCACCATCGGTGGCCTGCAGCTTGCCGCACAGGAAGCACTGGTGTCGTGGGCATGTCCAGTTGCGCTTCGTGGATTCCCCAGCTTTTGGCGGTCGCTCGCCGATGCACGTGGCGTGGTAGGCCTTGGGGCACACCATGCAATGTAACAGTGGTTCCATCGGGTACATGATCTCCTCACAGCAGAAACAGCGGTGCGTCTGCTTGGGTGGGTTGGCAAGAGTGCCACCACCACCTCCACGGCGTTTCTCCAGCGCCGCAACGGCGGGGACACCAGACAACCTCTTCCCCTCCACCTGCATCAAGTCCTCCACAATCGCATCTTCGGTGGTGTGGAGACCCGGGTCGGTGTCGGGGGATCCGTGAGCAGCACGTGGGGCAGAAGAGAAGGAGGCTGGCGTGCCCTCCGAAGTATGGGAGGAGAGTCGATGTTTCTCCTCGAACTGCACAAACATCTCTCGGATATCATCTGCAGTGATGCGTCCCGCACCACCGCTGTCCTGTGTGGCAGAGCGGCCCCGCGTACCACGCTGTTCTCCCCCCTCCACGATGAAGTCGCCGAGAAAAGCTTTACGCGTGGCCACCTCGCGAATGTGTTCCTCGACAGTGCCGCGTAGACACAGGCGATAGACATGCACGGTGCGTGTCTGACCAATGCGATGAGCACGGTCGGCCGCCTGTCGGTCCATTTGGGGGTTGAAGTGCGCATCGAACAGGATCACGGCGTCGGCCCCAGTGAGGGTGACACCAACGCCCCCAGCGGTGGTGGTGACCAGGAAAAGAAAGCAAGATGAAGCTGGGTGGTTGTATCGCAGCATCGCCAGCTCCCGCTCTACCCGGTTGCAGTTTCCATCCAAACGCTCGTAACTGTAGCCGCGTAGATGGCACATCGCCTCCAACAGATCAAGAGTGGTCGTAAAATTCGAGAAGATGAGACACCGGTGACCCTCCGCCTTGAGCCGCGGCAGGAGGACGTCCAGGTGACGCATCTTGGCGCTCGGCTCAATGATGTGCTCCACATCGCATGGGACCCCGGCCACACGCAAGCGCGTCTTCACCGGCTCTTGGGATCCGCCGGCGCGGCCCTCCTGAGCCAGCAGCCGCAACGCCATCGGATGATTGCACACAGCGCGTTGATGGCTTAGGTGACCTTGAAGTTGATGGCCCGTGCTGCTCTCCTGCAAAGCGTGCGCCGTCAGAAGAGAGAGTAGCTGCAACTGCACGTAGGTGGGCTCCAAAGCGGTCAAAGGCTCGTCTACTCGAGGTGGGATGCCCAGCTCCATCGCGGCTTTTGTTCGGCGCAGCATGATGTGCTGCAGTACCTTCGCACACGCCTGCGCCTGACGCACCGGATCCCGAATGCTCGAGTCGTAGAGAGCCATCAGCCAGGGATAGAGAAAACTCATGAGGCTCCACACCTCCTGCACATTGTTGTGGACCGGTGTGCCCGTCACGGCGAGACGGTAGCACGCCGACAACTTGCGAGCAGCAGCCGTGACGGCTGTATCGTGAGTCTTGAGGACGTGTGCTTCATCCACGACCACAGTCACCCACGTCCGTTTCTTGAAGAAGCGCTTATCCTGATGGAGGAGAGCGGGAGTCGTTACGAAGACGGCGTGGCGGTTGTGGCGACCAGAGCTGGCAGCGACGCGAGCGGTGCGCTCGCCGTGGTACTTGACGACACGCAGCTGCGGCGCCCAGCGTGCCAGTTCTCGAGTCCAGTTGGTGAGGGTGGACAGAGGGGCAATGATGAGGTGCGGGCCTTCGATGTGGTGTAACTGCCGGAGGAGATGCAAAAAAGCAGATACTTGCGCCGTCTTACCGAGCCCCATATCGTCCCCAAGGATACACGACATGCCGCGGTGAAAGTGATCCAGCAGAAACTGTACACCCTCCACCTGGTAGGGGCGTAGCGTACAGCCAGGAAGGGCACCAACAGTCTCGTTACGAATGCCCGTCGGAGCAGCGAGCAACACCGGCCTGAGCTCCGCGTCAGCAGCGATGCGCTCCAGTGCACGGTCCTTGAAGAACGGCTCGAAAGCGTCGAAGAGCGTAGAGCTGTGTCGAAGCTCCCATTCAAATTGTTTCTGGAAGTAGCGGGCGATCGTTCCCCGTGTTGCAGATGAGTACGTTTGCCAAGAGAGACTGCCTACAGCACAAGCAGCGGCGCTGTCGACCCCATCGACCGCGTTCCAGTCCGGCGAAGTGGTGTTGTGTCGCTGCTGCCGCACAGCCACCGCTCCTTCCACCGCCTGCGAAGGAGAAGAAGGCGAGGAGGATGGGTTCTGCTGGGCTCTGGCCAGGTGCTCCAACGTGGCGTCCGCCTCGCGCACTTTTCGGGCATTCTGCGAGCCCAACAACAATGCCAGCTCGTCGTCGACGTCGGAGGAGGAGGAGGAGGGGGAGATACAACGGGTAAGGAGACGCTTCGTCACCGGTGTCGACCCCCCTGATGTAGACTGCAGAGGTGGCGTGTCTACCGACGCCAACTCTCGCGGCCGCTTCATTGCCCTCGGCTCGATAGCCGTGCCTTCCCGCCCTTCACGTGCCACATCGCTCGGCACCCTCTTCGCCTCCAACCCCCACAGAAGGGGACTGAGGGCCCTATTCGCATCTCCGGCTGCGTTGGGAGAGCGTCCGGACAGCTGCTGCGTTTTAGACATGGCGGCGTCCTCGGACGGTCGGTCTTCCCCTTCCCTGATCGCGATGCTCGACGCCTCAGCCTGCCGTTCAGGTAGCTTCGGCGAAAGACCTGTACTGACGACGGGCGGAGCTTGGATCGGCGTCACTGGCACCAACCTTGACGAAAGCGCCAACTCCTCGGCGTGCGCGGTCTTGGCATGGGTGGCGGTGTTCTTGTGAAGAAACTTGGCGAAGTAATTATCTAGGTTCATTGTGGGTGTGGGTGTGGGTGTGGGGAAGGGGGAGAAAGAGAGAGAGAGAGATGGCTGCTCTTAGTTTTCGTGCTTCCTTATTCTTTTAGAATCCCCCCCCCGCCCTCCTCCTCCCCCGGCAAAAGCAGGATCAGACGTGTAAAGCTATTACGGAAGGAGCACAATCGATGAGAGCGTACGAGGAGCGCTTTTGGGTCGCTCTCCTCCACCCCCTCCCAATCTGGAAACCCTCAAAAGTGATGAGGCCCGTTCCACTTCTATGTTTGCTTTTCTGTGCTCGAATTGGGATGGAAGGTGTCGTCTTGACTCCGAAGGTACTTCTATACGATGCGCCGCTGCACCCTACAGAGGAAGAGAAAGGAGACGGAGGAGAGAGAATAAGAGAGGAAGAGCGTTTTCGATGTGTATGTGAACCTACGAGCAACTGGTGAGAGGGAGCCTCAGAATCTCCTGCCTCACCCCTCACGTTACATCCCCTTCGTCCATGCCCCATGCCACACGAAATCTCATAGCTTTTAGAGGGAGCAGCGGAGCTACCCGAATGCACACACACACATGCACTGCTTCACAACAGAGTGCACCGAACCCTTCGCCATGCTCTGGATTGACAACAGGACTGGTGGTGGGACCTCGTGAAGGTGAGGAGGAAGATTAAGCAGAATGGATGGGGGAGGGGGACTACCCCCACACCCACCCCACGCCATTTAAGCTACCGTAACTCGAAAAGTCGCGATGCTCCTCTAGAGCACACCCGCTCACGCGCAGAAGGTACTCTTCGTAGGGGTGGTACGCCCTAGCTTCGCCATGTCCGCCACCTGTGCTTTCATGCACAAAAAACATGTATATCGCCATGCAGGTGTGAGCGACGCAAGCGAATGCGCCGATGTGTACGCACGCGGTGCAGCCTGCACCGAACACTTCATGAGAAATAGAAAGAGAAGGATAACCATTGCATAAGTACAAACGATACTTGATCATCATCTCTTCTTCTTCTTTTTTTTTTGGAAGAGCACAAGCTGGCTGTGCCTATATTCGCTTCCTACCACCATCTCCTTCACTGTTCATCAGCAAGTCGATATTGATGAGGAGAGGGAAGAGGTGGGGAGGGGGGGGAGTGCTGTGATGAAGAGCGTCAAGCCTCCCCGCTTCTTACTTACTCAACATTCTCCCGCCTGTGCACCCATGCACACAGAAAACTCGTCCATACGCACCAGCAACGACGACTACACATGATAAAGGTGATAGGTTCGATGATGCGGCAATATAATACACTAAAAGAAGCTTAGAACCACGACACACAGGGGGGGGGTTGCAGAAGCCAGAGCAGCGGCTTCCCCGTGGTGCCGCCGTCCCTCTCAGCACAATAAGGATGGAAGCCACGTGCACGTCCATTGCAAGCAAACAACACCGCTTTTGCACCGGATATTTGCAGAGGGAAGCGCTTCTACTCCATTTGAGAGTACCCCCTCCTCTTCCTCCTCATCTCATCACCACGAGAGTCAGCTGCGACGGGTAATGGGAGCACCAGGACAAGGGGTGACGGGTGAGAAAGAGGAAAGGGGGGGGGAGAGGAGTCCACACATGCCATTGTCACTGCCAACATCGTTTCTGCCGCTCTTGCCCCTCCCCCCCTCCCCAAACCCACAGCTTCTCCACTCATTCCTCGCTTGAAGTGCGTATCCTTCAGAGGAGGGGGGGGGAGAAGAGGGAGAAAAAGATGAGGTGATTACCATGAGGCAGTGTTGTTAAACTCTTCCCGAGTGCTGACACGACTTAGCAGAACGGTGATGTCGTCGGGCTTGCCACCCTTTGCATCCGACTGCCCATATTGGCGAAGCATCGACGCCCAAGGGGAGTTGGCCTCAGGGTTTACGGAAGTCTTGTAGGCGTCGGAGACGATGCGTTGGGCTACCCGGTAAGGGTCGACGTACTCCACCTTCTCGTCTGCCAGGACCCCGCTCAGAAAGAAACCGAGGAGGGGGATTCGCGTGAGGGGGCTCTGCTCCGTTTTGCCGATCCAGCCCGCGTCTGAGGCGAGTTGAGAGTTGAAGCGGTTGTCGAAGAGGCCATCGGTGCCCATTACGATGACGTCGCCCTCCTGTACGGGCACCGACTCCCGCACGCAATCCTGAACACGGTCGGAAAGGGCGCGACCCTCCATCGCCTTTGGCAGCACCGCCAGCTGGAACGGCGCGTTAAAGCCGTGCACCTTCTCGTGTGCGCGGAAGTGTAGGTCACGATGGCGCACTACCATTACGCCACTGTCGCCCAGGTTGGCCACATCGAGCGTGTGATGCCCATCCTCCTCTTTCTTCAGAGTCGCAATGCAGGCGGTACTGCTCCCCGCCTTCACGATCCCGTCCTTTACGACCTTGGTGTATGCCGCTTCAAGAATCTTTTCGGGGTCGCGCTCGTCACGGTGCGTCTCAGCGAACAGCTTCGCCCCCTCCATCAACGCATTGGAGAAGATTGAGGGATCGACACCCTCCGCCCGCCAGCCTCCCACGCCGTCGGCAACGCCAATGACCTTGTAGTTGTTCGCCACGAAGAAACTGTCCTCCCCGCAGTCGAGCTCAATAAAACTAGATCGCTTTCGCCAGCTCACCGCCTGGCGACGCTTGCGCTCCTCCACGTCACTGCGGTACATCTTTTGGGGACTGGGCTTAGCTTTACAGAAGGCCCAGCTCTGCAGCACAAGCTCCGTAGGATCTTTCTCCTGTAGCGGAACCTCCTCCGGTGGCGTGCCCCACGAAGTCACATCGAGCGTGCTGTCCTTTGCGAGCCCCTGTGGAGTTGGGTTTGCGTCCGGACGCGCCAGCACACTATTCTGCGCACCCATTCTCCTGTTCAGGTATATTCTGCAGAGAAGACCTTCAGCGAAGAAGAGAGAGGAGGAGGGAAGAGAGATGATGAAACAGGAAGAAGAAGAAAAACCTGGACAGCGGCAGAAGGAGGCGGGGGGGGCGATACGGAGAGGTCAAACCTCAGTGTAGACCTCCAGCGCGAACCATGTGAAGTGGAGCGGAGATGGAGAATACCAAAGCATGCAGAAGAGAGAGGGAAGACGAGGGATACACACTCCGCGCAGGGATTCACAGGAGGTAAGGAAAGCGTGCAAATGGAAGGATGAAGTGAGGGAAGAGGGGGGGAGGGGGCGAAAAAGGAGATGGTCGACGCTCGCAATGATTGGGAGCGGCCTACGCACCACCGCTGGAGCAGGAGGAGAAGGGGCAAGGGGGTGCCGATAAGCGGATGATGACAGTGGCGATGGGGGAGGCCTTCTGTAGCCGCCCCCCGTATCCCCAAGCGAGCGATGCGGTGCCCCCTCTCGAGACATCCCCCAGAGATTTTGAATAAAAAAAGCCACGAAGACGTCCTTTTGAAGTCATGCGCGACGCGCAAAGAAGGGAGCCGACCAGCAGGCGGAAAATCCGCATGCCACAGTCGATTCCATCACGTGATAGGCCGCTCCAAGCACAGCACGCACAATTCCCTTCGCAGAGCGCTCTAACGACAACGGACCCGGCCTCCCCCCAACCCCTCTTTTGCACGTCTCCTCTGCCCTTGAGCGGTGATGGTCTGTTGATGGGCAGCACCGAACCCACCACGGCGGTGCTGCCCATACGGGTCTGCCCGGTGGGGTGGGGAGCATCAACCCTGGCGGGACAACCCAGTGGCGGAGGAGGCCAGCATCCTGGTGCGCACGGGTGGAACGCATTCGAACCGATGCTTTGGAGTGAGGAGGTGCCTCGTGGAGCTTGCCTCATACGTACATGACCTGCAGGCGTGTAACGCTGGGACGGTTTTCCTCAACGTGGTACGCTATACCGGATGCAGTGGACCACGCATGGGAACGTTGTGAACAGACTCGGAGTCTTTGCGCTGTTGGGCAACAACAAGGGCGTGGGCTTCTTCGCCAAGTGGGCATCGACTCCACCACCCTCCCTTCCGTTCAGCGTAAAGAGGGAAAAGATGTCTCGTGCACGCGGCGTCTGCAGCCTCAACACCGGCAACTATTCCTTTTCCCTCTTCATCTTCTCGCACCATCAAGGGGTTCACTCCACCGAAGTGGAGACCCACACAACCGAAACCCACACCCGCATACCACCAACGCGCACCAACTCACCGCGTCAGGGCGCGTCATGGATCGTCGGTGAGGATATGCGACTCCGGTACCCCCGCGGAGAGAAGCGCATTCGTGCCGTCTCGCACAAATTCAGGAGGACCACACACGTATATCAACGGAACTTTCACAGGGAAGTAGTTTCGTAGGGCGAGGACGATGTCCTCTCGCTCCATGCGAGCTCGATTCGTGCGAGGTTCCGTCGGAAAGTCCGACGGAGCCTCCAATACGTTCCGCTGCTTCTCTCCCGCAGCTTTGCTGGGGGTGATGAAAAGCTCCATCGTAAAGGTTTTGCTCTGATCACCCGTGCCGCCCGAATTCTTTCGTGACATCTCCCCAGCAGACTGCAGCGAGGACGACGGTGGCTGCGGCTGCGGCGGTGATGACGTCGCACGTGGACTGCCGTGCCGGGCAAAGCGCCGCTGCCACCGTACAAACTGCGGCAGCATTGGCACCGTCTCTAGGGTGTGGTTCGCATGCAGGTGTACTACGTGCAGTGCTTCATTTCCCTCCACAAAGAAGGAGTCGTCGAGCGCCGAGTTCAGGAAGGCGTAGGCGGCGGTGATGCCCATGCCCGCCGTAAGCCACAGCACGTTGCCTCCAAGACGTCGTATGGTCTCTTGATGGTCGGCAAAGGTGAAAGTTCCGCCTACGCGCACGACACGAAGAGGAGCGTGCAGTGCGTGGTGATGCAGCCACGCACTGCCGCTCGTCTGCGGATTCATCTGGGATGACTTCACCACGAGACTGAAGAGAGTACCCTTGCGATTGACGTCGCAGATCGTCCAGCGTCGGTGCATGAGCCCCTCCCCGGGGGTGGCGGGTATCGTCAAGGCCAGGGCAGAACCTACGGAAGAAACGCTCGAGCCGCGCGTGCGTGCCAATGCTCCGTCGGCTAGAGCTTCTGGGCGGGTTTCCTTTATGGGCAGCTCCAACTCCACGTACTCCCCCAACTCCGCGTGCCGCTGAAGCGAGCCCGAGTAGTGGGCGAAGTCGAGTTGGCGAACACCTGAGCACACCTCCTCGGAGCGGATACACGCTACCATGAGATCTGCTGGTGAACCACGGCGGTGCGCGGTGACGACCCCGCTGATGGGGGCGCGCGAACGGTTGAGAGCGTCAAAGGGGTTCGTCGCGCCGGTGCCGGCACGGGTGCGGCCCATCTGCTGAAACACGTGCCCGCTAGACAGTTCGACGCCCACGCCGCTGTGAAGACCAAGACCATGCGGACCATGCCCGGCTTTCTCCATGGGTTGCCCCATAGGCCGCTCTCTGTTAGCTAGCTTCATCGAGGCGTAGGTATCACTCTCCCACTTGGGCCCGTTCAGGTCCACGAGTACATACACGTCCCCTGCCTCATCTACCTCCACCTGGTGCACCCGTTGCTTGCGACCCTTCGAGCGGACAGCTTCCTGTGGCCTCCCACCTTTGGGGTCGATGGTAACACCGAGGTAAAGCCCCTCGCCGGTGTCTAGAGCGATCTTGTAGCTATGCCACGGGCACACAATGCAAGGATGTCCGCCAAGGTCTTCGATGTCGCCGGACAGCAACGGTCCACCGTGGTGATAGCATGCGTTATCGATGGCGTACAGTTTGTCCTGGTGGCACACCACCGCGATGTTGCGCTCTCCACAGCGAACCAGCTGGCGAGCACCATTGTAGAACTGCGACCGCTTCCCCACCCAAATGCGCTCAGAAGTGGTGTGGCTCGCCATGAAAGCCACTCTTTCTCCATAAAAAAAAGAAAAGAAAGAGCGAGCGGAAGAGAAACAGGACGACGACAGCGACAGCAAACGAGGCAATTCCTTCTCTTTTATATATTTGCTGTCGTTCTTATCCACGGAGAACAAAAGGAAACCGAACAAACAATTGCAGCTTATGCTACGCAAAAAGAGGAAGCGGGCGCAGTGAGAAGGAGGAGTTCCTCAAGAGCAGGCGCGTCGTGCGGACACGGGGACAGGGCCACTCCACCACACAAAACAAAGGGCAGAACAAAAAGAAAGGCATACACAACGGCGCAGGAGGAGGAGAGGACTTTCCTCCTCCTAAAAGGAAAGGAGGGTAAAAGAGAAAGCAGAACAGCGCACCGACCTTGATTCTAGATATCCGGCCTAGCCCGCGCGTGATCGTCTTGAACAAGATTCACGTTGACGAAAATAGACGTCTTCTCTGCTTGGCGCAGTACACGTAGAGAGAGAGAGAAAGAGAGGGAACGAGGGAGAGAGAGAGAGAGAGACGTAACGCTATGAGAATGCTCCTTGAAAAAAGATGAAGAGAAGCGAAGCAAGGGAGGATGGAGGAGGACGAGAGAAAGCTTTTGTGGGGTCTATTTATCTTAAGGGGATATGAGCGTGCGTGTTCGAAGGTATGTATGTATGAGCACGTCTCCACGTTTGTGTGTATGTTGATGGGTGCCACCCTCCGCAGGTAATGGAAGGAAGAGGAGGAGCGAGAAAAGGGGGGAATCAATGATAACATGCAGGGTTGTAGGTATCCCGCTGTGCAGGTTGCCGTTCTCCTTTCTCCGGAGCTGGTGGAGCGGGTCTCTCTCTCTCTCTCTTTGCAGAATGAAAGCATGCCTCTGCGAGAACGCATAGCTCTATGTGCCCTTCCCTCTCCCTCCCTCGCTCCCGCACCCTACCTTCCTACCCATAGTAAAGAGCAAAAAAAGGAGAAGCCCCTTCCTCGCGAAAGGGAGAAGGCGAGGGAAAGAGGGAGGAGAGAAGAGAAGCCCAACAGATAAGAGAAACCCGCGCACAGCCTCGAACGCACCCAAGGGCACCTCCCACGTATCGGACACGCACATAAAAGTTGTTGTGGGTTCAAAAAAAAAAACAAGCATCTTTGCTCGTGATGTACAGCATACATACAACCACACATATCCAAATATATATGTGTGTGTGTGTTTATGCTTGCCCATAGTTAACTTATACGACCTCAACTTATAGATCGGCGTGCATGTGTGTGTTTGTGTGTGGCGCGGCATACCACCACTGGGACCCCAGGCCAGTACCTTCTCCTACTCCCTATGACAAAGACACGATCAAGGGGCCAGGGCGTGGGGATAAGGGGGGGGGAGGGAGAGAAGAGGGTGGCTCACGGTGGGGACCTCCACGAAGTCACAAAGCGTAGTCTCTTCCTATTGCCCAACTTCAACTTTACCCCCCCCCCCCCCTCCCTTCCTCCCTCCCTTTATTGCCTCCACCTCCTTCAATGGGGAGAAAGAAAGGAGGGCAATTACCGCAACGAGCAGCAGCAGCTATCACTTCCGTTTCGCCGCAGCGAAATGCCATCTCCTCGGCATCTGGAAACGCCGTCACCCCCTAGAAGAAGCTGGCAGACGGGATTAAGGAGCCCAATCCGTGGTTACCTCACGCGCCTTTCAAGGAAAACTTCTGCTTCTCCGCATTCTCGACGACTCGCTCCCGGTAAAGACCTTTGCGACGCTTCACGCGTTCCAGCAACTGGGCCGCAATGTTCTTCGTGGCCACCTCCGCCCCATGCTCCTCCAGCTCTTCTTTCGTTGTCGGCACGAAGTATGGGTCGGCGTCGACGATGGCCCAGTGGCTCATCTGCAGCTGCGCCGTGGATGCGCCTTGCGTCTGCACGCGCAGTTCATCCTGTAAGCCGAATGCCTCCACTGCGGGCAGCCAGCACCGAATGCAGAAGAGGTCGCTGCCCTCGTTGGGCACTTCCTCAAGGATCTCGGAGCGGCGACGGCTGAGGGAGGCGTAGATCCTACCTTGTGTGAAGCCTGAGGAGTACACAGTGCACTCGTACACAGGCTCGACGAGGCGACGAGGATGCAACTCCATCGCAGCTCGGCAGGCCTCCCGCACATGAGGCAGGACCATTCCACCCGATATGCCGGAGCCGGCTTCGACAACGATGTCCGTCACGACGAACGCCAGCCCGAGCAGCGGCTCCTGCGCCATGGGGCCGCTCTCACAGGCAGCCTGGAACCCAGCTACCACCGACTCCTTCCACTCCATCAGGGTGGTCCAGAACCTCTCAGGATCGTCGGCACCCTCGAAGTTGGCGAGCAGTACGGCACCGAGGAAGCCGAGCCGCACAGGCCCACTGGCGATGACGCCCTTCTGCATCTCACTCGTGAAGCGTTTGTGCTCGGAGAGGGCTGCCGCCACCCTTGACAGGAGTTTTGGACTATTGCCTCGATTTTTTTCATCATCTTTGATGAGCTCCATCACTTCCGGCGGCAGCGGGCGAGCCTGCAACGTAATGTTAAAAGCACCGCCCATCAGCGCTGCCGTGTGCGACTTCGGTTTGGCGTTCAAGTTGCTCACCACCGTTTCACGAAACGACACCAGTGGCTCTGAGGCCACCACCTCTACCTTTGCGAAGGTGTCGATGAGATCCTTCAGACACCGTTCGGCGTGTACTTCCCCCGCGGTGCCGATCACGTGTTCTCCGGTAGGCAGCATGCTCACTTCGACCTGTGGATCGACTTTGTAAAGCAATCGGAGGCCCCGCTCCAGGCTTGGGAGATCCTTCGGGGAGGCTGGATATACGGAGAGCCGCACGATAGAGGTGCTCTGCAGCACCAGCGGCCGAAATGCGGGGGTGTCGGAGGCACTGCTGACGGTGGCATATTTGGTGATGCACGGCGTGAGGCCTCCAACACCGCAAAGGCAACCAGCGCTCACCTCGGAGACCTCCTCCAGACCAGCACCCCGGAAGAGGTAGACGCTGCCAACCGTCGCTTCCACCACGGCGCCGTCGCTGTGCACGTACACCGGCTGCCCGCTGCGGAGGCGCCCACTGTAGACGCGGCCGAAGCCGATGAAGGTGTCCTCCTCCCTCTCCACCGCACCCACTACGCGACCTACTAAGTACTGAGTGTCGATCAGCTTACACACGTACACCACACACGGCGCCTCCGGGGCGGGATCGCAATTCACGAGTGCCTCCCTTGTGATGGCCGGGGTGTCAGCCTCAAAGCCGGGAACGAGCGATGGCAGACGTCGTCGTTGAGAGGTGATCGGAGAGTCCAGCTGTGCGCATATCGTGTCCAGCAAGCACGGCGCCAGGGGCATCCAGGTAGAGAAGAGTGCCTTCAGCTTGCCCCGCGGGTCTCGGCGCGGGTGGTTCCACGCACTCTCAGGTATCCTGAGCTTCTCCGCGAGGTGCCGCTGCCGCTCCTCTTTCGCGTTATCGCCGACAAAGGCATCGTAGAGTTGCCAGATAGGCTCCAACATGAGTTGCACCGCCAGCGGCTGCTGCCCTGCCTTCCTCGGCTGCGCGCTCACCGTCTTCGTCTTGGGGTCGAAGTAATGCTCTCCCCACAACGCCTCCGCCAGGTTGTTGACGGGGATCTTATCTTGGTAGAGCTTCGCGAAAAAGTCGACCCCCGTCGCCCAGGCATCGCAGCCGCTGCAAAAAAGAACGTTGCCTTTCGCCGGATCAAACCACACGTCATCGCTGGGGTCCGCACGCGCCATGTCTTGGTCCAGCCCTTGGATCTTCATCTGGTTCGCATAGGAGGCGAGGAGGGCGTTACACAGCTCTATGATACTACGCAGCCGCGGGTAGGCCTCCTCGGCGGTGCACTGCTGCGCAGTGACGAGTAGATCGATCTTGTTCAGCACAAGACACATCGAGAGACCTTCCCGGTACGTGTGACGCAGGATGGAGGAGGTTTGCTGGGTGACACCGTCAACAACGTCGACGATAACCACGGCGCCGTCGCACAAGCGCATCGCCGTAGAAACTTCACAGGAAAAATCGATGTGCCCCGGCGAGTCAACAAGGTTCAGTACATGACTCAGGCCGGCGTACGTGTGCTGTAAGGCGATCGAGCTCGCCTTCATCGTTATGCACCGTTCCTGCTCATCAGGACGGGAGTCCAGCAGGCGAACCTCGCCTGCCAGTTGAGGGGAGAGGATGCCGTTACTGGCGACGAGGTAGTCGCTCAAGGTGGTCTTGCCGTGATCCACGTGTGCGACCATGCAGAAGTTGCGGATGTTCTCCGGCTTCTCACTCAACTTCTGAATGACATCGGTGGTGAGGTGGCTCATGCTGCGCAGGGTGAAGAAGAGGCCTCCAGAAATGGTGTCTCGACGGTACTGAGTTCCCCTCTTCCTCCTCCTCCTGCTACTCAGGCGAAGTTCCCTCCTCAGTAACGCACAAAAAAAGAGGTAACAGCCCTCCACACACGCGCGCACACAAACGTCAACACCCCCTTAAACTGGAAAAAGAGGATCGGGGCCTGGCACCTGGCGTTGCACTGTATACGATACGGAAGGCATAGAATGCGATCCCAAGCGTGCGGGTGCAGCGAAGGCAAACACAGGAGCAAAGAAGGGAGAACCACACCCCAAATAAATAAATAAATAAATATATATATATATATATATGAGAGAGAGAGAACAGAAAGCAATGCTCACACGCAGAAAGGGGGGCAGCAAAGAAGCGGGAAAATGAGACAAGAAATTGAAGGCGCAGGCAGGCGAGTATTTGTAAGTGTGTGGGTGTTGGGGAGGGGTGAACGGAGGGGAGGACAGCCATCCGCCACACAAAAAGGTGTGAAAGGCGGGCAGCCGCGTCGTCACGACGGAGCGAAGAGAAAAGATGAAACAGAGGGCGAAGAGAGATAGAGAGGGGGGGAGGAGGAAGGGGAGTAGGCTCGACATACGCAGAATAGGAGACACCCACTCGCCTCCCCCCTTAAAAGGGCCTTTTCACCGTGTTCGCAGTGACTGTTTGCACCCGCCAAGAAAAAATGAGGGGCAGGAGAAAGAGAAAGCGTGTGAGAGCGAGCTTCATCAAAAGAACAGAAGGGCAGTTCCGGAAGCATGAGCCTTTTCCCTTCGCTCTCCGCCGTCTCCGGTGGAGCTCTTGTAGATGAATACATGAATATGTGTTGCTGAGTCCTACTACTATGGATGAATATATATATAGAGAGAAAAAAAGGAAGGCGGAGAGGGCGATGAAGAGAAGTGGTGGGGTGGAGCGGGAGGCCCACGTAGGGATGGCACTTTTCATTCCTTTCCCCCTCTCTCCCCTCTCTGCCACGGCCACCACCCTCGCCAGCGCTCACAGTAACGCATACAGGCACACACAGACACACACACACACACACCATACACAACACACAGGACACAGGACAACACACATCGAGGGCAGAGCAAGTTTTTATGAGCTCAACTCTGAGAAGGGGAGGGGGGCGTGCAAGACGCCAAGGGCAGCACACACACACACACACACACACACACACCTACTCGAATACGCATATGCAAAACCAAAAAAAGCAAGAGCCTGTCAGAGCGTCCACAATGATATAGCTCACATAGGGGAAGGGATGCGTTGGGTATGCACGCCGAAGGTGTGTGTGTGCGCGCGTGAGATGTGGGAAAGCTGCACGAAATCATCATCGCTCGTCACACCTTTGGAAAGATGGCGGTGAAGAGAGCGAAAGACGGTCTGGAGACCCCCCCTCCATTCCCCTCCCCCCATTCACGATGCCTTCCCAGCCTTTCCGTTCTCGGCCTTTTCTCTCTCTCTCTCTCCCTCTGCAGGCCTCGGCCGTTGCTGGGAAGCAGCTCGCTCTCAGCCTCCTCCTCTTCCCGTTCATCCCGCGCCTCTGTGAGGCCAATACCCTTTCACGTTTTCCCATCTCTTCTGCCTTCCAACTGCACGTCCTTCTGCTTACCTCTGTCACACACAAACAGGAAGGAAGAGCAGCCCCCCCCCCTCACCCCACATACACACACCCTTCCCCTTGATGGTCCAGACGTGGCTTCCCCCACCCCACCCTCACCTCTGGCCCTTTTCTTTACTTGGCGTGGGAAGCATCAACGGAAGGGAGCATTGGGAACCTGGAGCAGCGCTATGCGTCGCACCACGATCACCAGCACCACACCGGCAGAGAGGGAGCGAGAGCAAAGGGGGGAGCGGGAGACCCCCACACGGAGTTTCAAAGCGTGGGAAAAAGGGGGACCACCCTCACGCACTTTGAGGATCGGTGCAGGAGGAGAGAGAGAGAGAGAGAGAGAGGGAAGCCATCCATGGAACCCCGTGTTTACGCACGCGCATACGTAGGCGAGTTTGTGCAACGTGCTCGCCGATGCTCCCTGCAAGGAAGTACACCGAGGCGAGGAAGGTGAGGCGGGAGACTTTTCTTTCCGATTGGAGACAACGGGAAGATGCCGTTTATGAAAATGGTGGCGGGCCTACCACCTCCCCCCTCCCTCTCTTTGGGCCACCGCCTTCCTTCGTCGCACTTCCTAGGCCTCTCCGATGCGATCCTCCGTGGACTAAAACTTCTCCGGCTGGTTCTTCGGTAGCATAATGTAAAAGCCATCGGATCCACTCTTGCCGGAGAAGGACTTCTCCTTGGGCATGAGGAAGTAGAGGTATACCACCATGGCGAGGTAGCCCATCCCCTGCAGATATTTTTTACGAGACTGAATCTCGATCAGATCCGTCGTCGATACATCCCATGGCCTCTTCGTGTGGTGCTGGTAGTACTTTGCCTCTGGCGCCGGCATCTTCTCCACGTTGACGTCGATCGGTTGGAAATAGGTCCAGGGCATGTACGTGTCGTAGATGGCCGTGTTCGGCTCCGGAAACGGCGACGAAGAGCGAATACCCCGCTCGTTGAGTGGGAAGGAGTTCTGAATGTCCGACGTGTTGTTGTTGTCGCCGCCGGTTAGGAACGTTGGGCCGTTGCCGACGAGCGCCTTCCGCGTCGCCGCGATGGCGCAGACGGACGTCTTGCGCATCATTCTCCCCTTTCTTTTTTCTTTCTTTCTTCAGCTCCAGCGGAAACACAAACAGGAGAGCGACGGGAGGGTGGTCGTTGTAGAGGTCCGTGTAATGGTTGAACTCTCTGGGAAGGCAGAGGTTTGCGTGTGCGTGTGCGTCGATACGCCGGCACGTTTGAGAGTTTGTTTGCAGGGTAAACAATGAAGGGAGAGGAAGCCATGGACCGGTGGGAGCGGTGTTCAGTGATACACCACCAAGCAACCCAACAAAGTCGTTGCACCAGTGGGAAAAAGCGACCGAAAGAAACCGAAGGACAGAGATGTGAGGAGGAGGGGGAAGAAATAAATGGAAACGACAGCTGAAGACACGGCGAGAACCGCAAGGGAAGAGACAAAAGCGTAGAACATACACGCGCTAGCGCATCTTACACACAAAAAAAGTAGCCTGAGTGCGAGACTCCGGGCATCGGTGGAAACAGAGGAAGGGAGGAGGTCGGGAAGGGAAGAGGCGGATGCATCAGAAGTGGAGTCCTCTCTTTTTTTCCTGCGGCAACCCGGCCGTAGCCGATTCGCACCGCCTTCCGCCTCACCGAAGTTGCCCTCTCCCTTCGCTCTCCCCTCCTCCCTCCCCGAGACACTCGACCAACCTGAGAAGTGCAACATGAGAGAAGAGGAGGTCAACCCTGTCGCACAGCAACGTCGTCGATTCGAGACTAGAAAACGTGAGAAAAGAGGGAAGGGATGAATCATTTGGGAGCGCTGAGGGGAGGCCGATACCTCCTTTACCTCCTTCCCACCACCCCTCACCTCCACAAAGAAGAAAAGAGAGACAACCTCCGAATGAAAGCGGTAGAGGGAGAGAGAGCAGGGCAACCACAAACGGCCACACGAGACAAAATCGATAAGTATATGAAAGGGAGAAGCGCTGGAGAAGGTAGAAACACTCGCGAGAGGGGGGGGGGGGGAGGCGGCAGAGAATAAGGAAAAGGAGCCGCGTACGTATGCGCCGTTCCCTCCCCTTAAAAATTTCTACCCGTTCCCTGACCTCTCAACTGCGGGGCCGCTTTAGTGGCTGTCGTCCGTAGAAAGGGCTGGGAGGGAGACCGGTGTTGCCCTTCAAACGAGCCAACTCGAGGAGACGCTCCACGAGCTCCGCCAGCCACGCCTCCGTCACACCCGTGCGGCTGTTGGCATGAAGGCCCTCTATTTCCACCTCGAATACATTTTGACTGTCGTCCTCAGCGACGCCAACGCGGGTGAAGGCGTACTCGAAACTGCCTTCCGTTGCCGTCCATCGCTTCTTGCGACGCACAAAACCGGTCGGCTTCCCAACCGGTGCCTCCACCGCGGGCTTGGGATCTTCGGTGCTGAGAGAGACGCGAATGTCATACGGGCAGCCTGGCACGCGCACCTCCACATTGCACAGTCGTTTCTTCGCTAAACACCCAACGAAGGACTCCGTGCCGTCGCTGGCGATGGCGTACGTGTAGCGGCCGGAGTCAGTGTTGACATCCTCCGTAATCTTCTCGTGGAACGGCAGCGCATCCTTCTTGGCCTCTGCCATATACTTCTTCATCTGCTCAAAGTCCTTCGCGCTCACACCAACCTGGATGCGCCCTCGAGCCCCACTGACCACGTGTGGGCTACTTATTTCCGCCACCGCTGCAGCATTCGTCTTCTCATCGGCAGCTCCCGAGTCGGGTACCGCTTGTGGGGGGAGTCCCAGCTTGCACAGACGGCCCTCCACCTCAATATGGCTTTCCGACAGAAAAGGCTGCAGCCGCGCAAACAATGTAGCGGCGACAGTGAACGGGGCGGCAGAGGATGCAGAGGAGTCATTGTCATGCTGGGTAGTGGCGGAGGTGATGACCTCTACCTTTGCTGGCTTCTTCACCTGTGCATCCTGCGGCGGCGAAGGGGGAGGTGCGGATCTCTTGTGGTGCCCGTTTTTCTCCTCCGACGTCGGAGGTGGTGGCGTTGTTGGGGTGGGCATGGGTCAGCGATGCAAGTCGAACAAGACCGGTGGCCAGAACCAAGTTCGTGCGTAGTCTACTCGCAGAGTAACTGTGCTGTACTAACACTTCGCCACTGCGTTGTGGAGCGGTAGCCACGCGGGTCCCAAGACTGGCAATAAAGAGTGAATAGAGCGATTTAGAAAAGGAGGAGCAACGAGACAGGAGAAGGGCACATGAGCGAAATAAGAGGAGAAACAGCAAGAGCGAAGGAGAGCAGGGTTCGGCAGGGAGAGTGGGGGAGGCACCGAGAAGCAGCTTACCCCCCACCCACCCCTCCTCCTCCTCTACTCTCAAAGCGAGAAAGAGAGGGACGCGAAAGATTTAGAGCAGTTCACTGCGCATTGGAGCACGGGGGACATGAGTGAATAGACCGGTACCACATCGCTGCATCGCCTCCCTCCCCCAACTCCTCACCACCACCACTCATCAAAGCGCTTGAGCCTATCGGGTCGGCAGGACATCCGGAGGTGTTTGGTTCACTCGGATGAAGCCTATCGCGCGGAAACACACTTTTAGGGGAGGGAAAAGGGGCACCGCCTCTTCCTTTTTCCTTCCCTCGCCTCCCTCTAAGGTCACCTGCGGGCCACGCACATCTGCACCGTCGGATGACGTTGTGCCACTTTTTTGCCTGCATGGTTACGTATGGCGCGAGCGCTTGCGCCGCAGCAGAGGACACTCACCGCGAGAATGCCCGCTCTCGTTACAGTAGCTACAGTATGCGTATCCCGACCCGCGGGCCGGTGCGCGCGCCGTGGTGTTCGCGGTAGCGGTGGCCTGGCGAGCCGCGAGTTGCTCCTTGACATCGGCTACGTGAGCAGCGTGAGCGCGGGCCTTCTCCTCTGGAGTTTTTAGCAGCTCCTTTGCTGCTGGGAGGACCTCCGCGAGGAGCTTGATCCCCTCCGCATGGCCCGGATCGAGTTGCAGGCACACGATCAGGGCCTCGTGAGCCTCTCCAAATTTCTTCAACCTGGCCATCGCAGCCCCAAGCCGGAAAAACCCGCGGGCGTACGTCACATCGGCCTTGGTGGCCTCCCTGGCATCCTCCGCACTTTCCTCTATGCGATCCGCTCTGAAGTAGGCGGCGCTTCGGTTGCTGAGCAGAGTCGCCTTCTCCCGCGATGTGCCACTCGAAGGGAAGAGGCTCAGCGACTTTCCGAAGTGGCGGATGGCCTCGGGGTAGTTCGCCTCCCGCATGGCCGCCATAGCCCTCTCGAGGCTTTTTTCATAGTAATAC
This sequence comes from Borovskyia barvae, assembly GCA_030849085.1. NCBI lineage: Eukaryota > Euglenozoa > Kinetoplastea > Trypanosomatida > Trypanosomatidae > Borovskyia > Borovskyia barvae. Next base: position 29,918 of record JASAOM010001055.1, read on the forward strand.
GCGTCTCGTTTCTCCGTCGGGGTCACCCCAGAGTTCGCCTGCATTTGCGTCAGGCACCGCTCTGCCCCGGCCGTGTAGATTTTATTCTTCCACTCCAGCAGTCCAGCTTTAGTGTAGGAGAGGAACGCCGCGTCGTATCGTTTGAGGGCCTCCTCGGCGGCGGCGATGCGGCCGTGCGCCTTCGCGTTGCCGGGCTGCAACGCCAGCACCTGTTCGGCCTTTTCGATGGACTTGGGGTAGTCCTTCAAGGCTGCGTAGCATGCGCTCATGTTGTTGAGCGCCCGTGTCAGGACAGCAGCGGATGGGTCATGGATGGCCGAATACGCCTGGACCGCCTCCTCATACTTTCCAGCGGCGAACAGCAACGCGGCTTCTTCAAAAGCGCCCTCCAAGGACATGGCGCACCAGGGTGGTGGCGGCACCACGCGGACAGCACACACCTAACACACACACTCACACAGAAGAGGTGCACCCCACTGCGGTCGAGCGCAATCTCTCTCTACTCCGCTCGTTGACTCACAAAAAAAAAATAGGGGGTGCCGAATGGAACAGCCACTGAAAGCAAAAGGGGGGGGCTGGAGGAGTGAGCGAGAGAGAAAGGAAATGAAAGGGCTGCAGGCATTCACGTCAGAGATTTGTGAAGATAAAGAAGGAAGAGTGAAAGAAACGAAGGCTCGTTGGATGTCATGGATGGCCTCGTCCCTTTCGTTTGCCTCTTAGTTGTTCCTTTCCCGTTTGTTCTCCTCCCGGGATGGCGCGCTCCACCCAAGTCGGATCTTTCTGATTTGATCGACGTGGAAGGAGAAGACAAAAAAGCGGTGCTAACAGGAGGCCCAAATGAGCCCACATACACATACATACACACATATATATGTAGAGAGAGGGAGAGAAAAGGCAGAGAGCCAATGAACCGAACGCCGGCGTGTACGTTCCTTCCCGACAGGCACCGCAACGGTGGTACCACACGAGGGGTGAATAAAGTATGATCATGTTCGCTGCGGCTCCGCCTCGATGTCCATCTCTAGCGGCACGTCGACACACCTATTCGCCTCCACGCAGGGCGTAGAGGTCTCCCGTCGCGTGCACCTCAGCACGAGCTTGGGCTTTTCTCCCTTGCGGAAACCCGTCCCGAAGCCCCGTACGAGTCATCACATAACTGCAACGGCTTTCGGCCAGTACACCCTCTTCACTACCTCCCTCCCTGCGGGTCCACCCCCATCTCTCAAACGTGTGGGCATCAGAGGGTCTTACCGAGAAAAATGATAACAGCAATCAAGATGAGCAGAGTCACGCCGAGTACAACGTACGTGATAAGCCGCGACTTTTCCAATTTCTGGATACTCCTCTGCAACTTTCGGTTCATGCCACTCATGTGCGTCGTACCTTGGTCCGTCTTCTTCTCAGTCCGCTGCAGAACGCTCTCCTGTGCTTGGAGCTCGTACTGAATCCCGTGGGCATTGTCGCGGATGCCGTGCACACCGTGTTCGATCCGGTCGAGTGCCACGTCGATGCGCGCGTCGCCTTGTCGTGTATCATGAAAAAAGTTCAGGAACTCCGCATCCTGAGCGATGTCGTAGTGCATACGATTGGGCTCGTCCGAAGTATGCGCATTTCCGTGCGTAGGCTCGGTACCTACCGTGTCGGCCATCAACGCAAACGCAGTTGCGCCGCTGTCACCGCCGTCCAAGCCAACCAGGGCACTATAGTGCGCGCTTATGAGCTGCTGCGTGGCCGTGCCTTGTGCTTGGAGCTTCCCGAAGGACTCGACCCTGCGTTCCATGACAGCCAGTCGACGGGCTTCTTGGAGGGTAGCACGCAGCTCCACATCGCACTGGCGGATGCGATTGTTGAGTCCCAGTCTCTCGGCAGGGCTGCTGCGAGGGTCTAGTTTATCTACCTGAGTGACGCATTCTCGTATCGTGCGCATCCAATCAGCGGCGCGTAGCTCGGCTTGCTGGTACGGGGATCGTGTGTCGGTGTCATCACTATTGTGGAGGGACAGGGGCGGCAGCGAGGCCGACCCGCTCAACATGACGGGCCTCCACTGGATGTGCTACGAAGTGGACAAAACACGCAGAGAAAGGACTGAAGAGAACCCCACACAAAGATACATATATATATATATATATAGTTAAAGAGTGGAAAGAGAAAGCAGATGTCTCGAGAACGTCACCAGCAGGCATTCCACACGCTCGTTCCACTCTCTCTTTCACTGTAGAGCGGTACCCCTCGTCCACAGGTGGGGCAAGGAAAAAGAAAGCCGGTAGAGCATGGACAAGACTATCACGGCGTATGTTGGCGCGTCAAATTTCTATCCGCCCACGCACCGAAGAAGGCAAGAAGCGAGAACGCCCCTGACCCCTCTTTACCAGGCATCCCATTCTCTACCTCTCTAGCCACACACCAGCAGAAGCATACACATATCGAAGTGCCTTCCCCCCCCCCCCCCCGCCCCGGCACACAACGCAGTGCACATCGCTTCCTCTCGAAACTATACTGTTGCCATCCTCTTAACATAATACAATTTGCGTCGGCCCCACCGCCTAAGAGCAACGAACCACGACAGAACTAGTGAGCACAGGTGGCGGCAACTTCATTCGAACAGGAAAGCGCGCACATCCCCACCCCCTCGTTTGCCCTCCGAAGTCCGTCCGCACGCCCGCTTGGAGAAGAGGGGGACAAACCCTCTTTGTATACGGGCCGCAGGATTACTGCACACCGTTGCCGACACTCTTTTCGAGGTTCATCACCACGTGCGTGGAAAGGGAGGGGGTAGGGGGGCAGGGAGGTCCACTGTCACGTGGCAACTAAGTCCTCCGGCCCCCCCTAAACACTCCAACACCCACACAAACTCCAAGCGGCGGCATCTATCCCCTCCCTGTTCTTGTTCGCCATCCTCGAGAAGTTCTCAGCCGCCATTCCTTTCGCAGTAGCCGATGTTGCTGTGGCCTTCCCCCCCCGCTTCCCCAATCAGTGCTGTTTTTAGCAGGTCTTTCCGGTTGCAGACGAGCCCATTAAAGCGATGCAAGCAGACGTGAAGGTTGGGGTACAGAAAAGTAACAGGGGGGAACGTGAAAAAGAGATAGTCGTTCTCCGTCTTCCCTCCCCCCCCGCCCCCGACAACCATGAGCACCTACGCCTCAGCCCTTCCCTTGCGTTTGCACACAGCCGTGCCATCACCCATCATGCTTAGCTTCTTTGTGTCTCTTTCATGGTATTTATGGGCTGAAGAGCACATCCTACCACGTGTGCGCTCGCCCTCTCTCTCTCTCTCTCTCGCATCTGCGACGTTCTCTTACGCTAGACGGCAGAGCTGCGCTGAAATGCAATCCACAGATCTCGCTGTTTCACGGGCAGAAGCCTCATCATCTCCCGGGCCATCTCTACCTCCTTCGACACCTCTGCGTCAACACCCGCCGAGAACGCGTTTTTCTCGTAAAACTCCATAACGCGCGCGTAGGCCTTGCAGGACACACCGATGCCGTCGTACTCCTCTTTGGGCGTGCCGTACACATAGCTCAGTTGCAGCTGCGCCAAACGCATCAGCGCTCTGAAGAAAGGGAGTCGAGACTCTTCCTCTAACACATCTGGAAGGACCTGCGTATTCGGGTTGCGCCACGTCTCACAGAAACGTGTGTAAAAGTGTTGCGCCTTGGAAACGAGGGCATTGAATGGCTTATCTGCAAGAGGTTTTTCATTGAGTTGCGGCTTTTTGCGTTGCTGCACGCGCAGCCGCATTTGATCCTCATAGAGGGAGCCGAGGTCATAGAGCAGTTGCCGGACCACGACCGGGTACGCATTGAAGTTGAGTTCCTTCGGAAACCCTTCGAGCAACGAGATCTGTCGCTGTACCATGGCGATGCGGCGCGAGCGATTGGATTCGAAGATTTGGAGAGCCGCAAGGAGGTGCACCATACCGTGGGCGACATCGATGTGCTCTATGCAGCACGTCTCAAAAGGGCGACACGTCTGTGCCTCCTGCAACCATCGCATGCCCTCCTTGAAGCATTCTCGTGCTTCTTCGAAGGTGCGTATGGGCGGCAGCGCCTGCCGTGGCGGCATGCCAGGGAAGTCCAGCCACGACACCTCAAGCTTTGCTGTGACGGTGTCGTCACCCTCCGGCTCAGACCCCTCCAAGAGGCCGCCGTAGTGGCGCAGGCGATGCAGGCAAAAGCGGCCGATGGCCCACGCCACGAGACCCTGCGCGTCTGCCGGATCCCCTTCAACGGGCATGATCACTTGCCCTGCCATAAGGCAGTGATACGCCATGTCGTACGCGAAGTGACTGCTGTAAAATCCACTGAGTTGTAGCGCATTCGAAGCCCACGACTTCGCGTTAAACTCCTGTTTGTTAAGTAGTTGGTAGTACATGGTACGGTGGCAGTACTGCGAGGCGGCAGTGGTGTCTTGCCCTGCTGCATATAGTTGCGCCATGAAGAAGAGGGTGGAGGTGTAGCTGCTATCCATGTGGAACCGCAGCAGGAATGACTCGATGCGATCTGGTGCGATCGCCGCCAGAGAGAGCGTGCCATCTGCACCTATGGGCAAATCCGTGATCGCACAGTGATCACTCTGGCTACTCCACCACGCGTTCCATTCCTTATAGAGCGACTCTGCGCAGGTGAGTACAGCCTGAGACTTGGCAGGGTCTACCTCGGAGAGGTAGAGGCCAAGGGCATTATGTACTGCCATGTAAGCCACACAGCCCGTATACCCAGTGGCAGCTGTCGCCACGCATGCCGCAGTGGCGGACTCGCCGAGTATCTCTTCCTCCGCCACAGGCTCCATATCTTTTACCGCAGCAGGGGCCGGCAATTCCGATCGCACGCACCATCGCATCACTCGATATGCCCGCCGAACCTCAGCATACCCCTCCTCACCCTCCTCGACCTCCATCATGGTGGTGCCCATGAACACGAGACAGGAGCACAGCTGCTGCAACGCTCTCAATGATGCCTCATCACGGTAGACGTTGACAATGGCATTTCGAAGCTGCGCCGCGTTCTCGTGTGCTTTCTGTTTGGGCTCAAATATGTTAGATGAAGGCCCCTCACTGGCACCGAGAGCTTTGAGTGCGTTGATGCTGGTGTGAAAGATCAGAGGATCCATGGCAGCGGCGGGTATGTACTTGTGTGGTGAAGAGAAGAGGGAAAGATGGGGGGGGGGAAGACCAGTTGCACAGGTCTGCGCGCGTGTGTGGGCAAAATTTTCGTCTTTGTTGCCCCGTCCCGACGAGCCCAACCCCGGCCGACTTCGGTAGCGAAGGACTCGCGGAGGTCTCTCCAACAACAAAAAAAGAGGGGTGGATGGGGAGACGAGCGGCGCAGGGAATGCAGCAAATGACGTGTGGGAATGGCTGAACGTCGTTTGCCCCTCGTTTGACTGAACGCTGAGTGAGTCTGAGAAGGTGAACGACGGAAAGAAAGAAAAGAAAGGAGAATATGGGAGAAGAAAAGCGAAGAATGAAAGGAAAATGGTGAGTGAAAATGTGTGTGCGTGCAGAAGACGGCATCGTTGCGGAGAGGGGAAAGGGTACAGAAGAAAGATGGAGAGACTTACGTTCCAGCACAAGCATAAGCGCAAGAAGAGGCACGGCGACTTCTGCACGAATACTGTTTCACAAATGCAAGCGCACCCGTAACAACCGAACCGCATCATCCCTTTTGTACTTGCTATGGCAACAACCCCACCAACAGCGTGACGAACGATGTCTTCCGGGCCCCCTTTTCCAAAGCCCTCCAAATGATGGAGAACGAAACATCATCGTAGGATAAGGTAAGAGTAAGCAGAGTGAGATGTTCGTCCTTCTCCGCCACAGGCGGGGGAGAGGGGAGCACGCCGTGAAGAAGGGTACCCCTCCACATCGACTTCTGCCGTTTTGCTCCGCCCCAAAAGAGACTTCCATTGAGAGAGATAAGTGAAGCAATCAATCTGCCAAGGTGGAGGATCGCATGCTGCCTCATCGCCAGCCCTCTGACTGTTCTGACTCTCGATCTTTACAATATATATATATATATATATATGTCAGACTGGGCACCCGCCTTCAGCCCCTCCCCGCCCCGCCCCCCCCACTCTCTTTCTCCCTCTGTGAGTAGGGTGGTACACCCTACCATGAAGAAACAGGCGCACACGCATACGCACAGAGCTCACAGGCACCATAGAATTACACAAGCAGCGGCAAGTTCATGTTTATTGTTTTTTAACAGTTCTCCTTACACACAACCCTACATATATATATATAAATGTATTCGCACATACATTTATTTATTTATCTATTCCTTTTTCTTTCTTGTTGTTGATATCACCGCGTAGGTGCGCCAAGAGAGGCACCTCTATCGGACTTCGTTTCCACGATGATGTTTCGTAGAGGAGCTTTTGAAAGTGTCATTCCCTCATGTGCGGCTGATTCATTTATTTTTTTTGGAAGGGGAAAGGAGAAGGCGGACGACGAAGAAGTAGAAGCCCCCAGAAAAGCAAACAAGGAAGGGCAGGAATGAGATCTGGATCGCCACCGGTCAACCAAAGGACTTCGATTTTTCCCCTCTCCCCATTCAAGTGCTGAGCGACTTGCGCGCATGCACACTTGCGGTATATATATATATATATATATATAGAGAAGGGGGAGCACAGCGCTACCATCCCGTCTCGTCCTCGTTTTCCTCTGCAACAGCTGCTCCACCTTTATCCTCGAAGTTGTCTAGGTCAAGTGCACCTCCCCGAGTGAGTGCCTTCTCCACCGGCTTGGCCTTCATCTTCGCCGCGCGCTTCAACTCCTCGCGCAGGCGGTGTACCCGGTCTATTTCCTCGTTGAGTAGCGGGGCGCTGGTGAGGTGGGCGGTGAGGCGCTGGAAAACGTCCCCGATGAGCACATCGTAATGCGCAGAGGAGGAGAAAGAGGTCAGGCGGTCCGCAATCATGGCACCCACGGTGTCCACGTCGTCGTCCGTTTCTAGCTTGCTGTTGCCGATAAGTGCAGCAGAATCGCTACCCGAGAGAAGAGCACTGCCCGAGGCGATATCGTTAGCCACCTGCCGCAGTTCGTCAATGGCCCGCTCCACATACTCCGGCACCGCCTCTTCCTCTTCTTCTTTCTTCACCGGTGCTCGCGTCGCCAGTTTCTTTTCCAGACGGGCTTGTCGAGCCGTTTCCTCAGCAATGGCCTTCTGCTCCTCCTCTGCTGCCTCGGCTTCCCAGTCATCCGCGGCGTCATCATACTCGGCCTCGTCGTCGTAATCGTAGTCGTCGTGGTCGGCCCCAGCAGTATCGTAGTAATCGGCCATGGGTGAAAAGCGAAAAGAGAGGAGAAAGGGGGAAGAGAGAGGGAGATACCGAAGGTGAAACCACCAGGCTGTATACTTTTCTTTTATAGGTCGGTCTTCTCGTAGAGGATGCGCACACAAGAAAAAAAAATCTATCAACAAAGACTAGTGCTGGTTTGTTGAGGGGTACGTGGACCCATGACAAGAAGAACCGCCAGCAAAAGGGCCGAAGAAGAAGAATTCGAGTCGAAGCGCAGGTACCACCCCCCCAAGAAAAAACGAATTGGGGTGGTGGGGGAACGGGAAATATCGAAGGTGCCGTGAAGGGAAGAGAGGGGGGGGAGGAGGAAGGGCACCGTTGATAATGGGGAAGGGAGGGGGAGAGAGTCGATGGTGAAGGGGGGGGGGAGGTTAGCGAAACGCAAGGGCAAGAGTGGAATCATTGCAACATGGAGAGCAGAAGTGAAGAACAGCGGTAGGAGAAGCAGAAGAATGGGAAAGGGAAAGTCAAGGGAAGAAGAGAAGTGGACATGGCATGAGTGAGCCCTCTAGGGATTTTTTCTTCTCTCTCTCTCTCTCTGCACGCAGCCCTCCGCAGATGACGCGCTCCCCTTTGCCCCTCCCTCCCCCTCCCCTTCCCAAAAGAACGTCAAGGGTGATCCTACGCTACATAATAGCCTCGAATGTAAACCCGTCATGTAACGTTCATCACGGTGTGTGCCCCCATACATCATAGAAGGGAGAGTGGAATTCAAAGCCTCACACCGCGCACCGTCTCAGCCCCTCATTCCCGTCGCTCTCTCCGCAGCGCCACCCCCTTTAAGGCAACCGCTCCAACCCCCTTTGCCTGATGAAGGGTGAAGGAATGTTGCACGAGAACGCCTCTGCAACTTGTCGAGCGGTGGAAGAGGAGGTGGGGGGAGGGGGAAGGGGAGAACATGCACGTTCCTACACACATCCTTTTGTGCGGGGGTAAGAGGCAGGGTTCCGTCTTAGTTTCTCATTCTTTTGCTTCCTGTTCGTGCATACCTTACCGTGTACCGATATATATATATATATATATATATATATATTCACATGCTTCCTTTACGTATGGCGCCGCATGCGCGGGTGCTTTCTTTTTGGGGCCGATCATAGAGAAGGGCGAGCGATAGGGATAGTGGTGGCGTGGGAGAAAGAAAGCGGGCGGGAAGAAACGACATGCGACGGCGCACCTCACGCAGAGGTATCTTCCAATACGATGGGCACAGGCCTCCGCCGTCGAGAGAGAAGGAAACTATTCGTGGATAGTGTGGCAATCCGTCATCGCACTTCATGGGATGCTGCCGTCCCGTTGCTTGTATCTCCCCCGCCCCCAGCCTCATCCACCACCATTTATCGTCCAGCGCACCCACACTGCGCCACACCTTCGAAAGAGAAGAGGGGGTGGGGAGGAAAGAGGAATGGATGCTCACCTACTAAACGCTGGAGCAGGCGTGGTGCGAGGACAATGCCCGGGGGGGAGGGGAGGGGGGATCATGCCACGCACGAGAGAAAAAGTGGGGAAAATGGGGGAGCTCGACCGTTGTGCGCTTATTCTACACGCCGCACAGAGAGAAAAAAGAAGATCGGCAGCCGCCCTCCGAAAGAAGCGCCAGCCGTGCACCATCCCTTGTCTTCCCCCCCCTTCCCCCCCCCTCATCCTCGCTATCCTACGTTCCTCAAGCGTAGAAAAAGCATATACTGTACTCTTTTTTTTAATTATTCATCTTACACTCCGAAGTTTCTCCCTCTCCTCACATTTCCCTGCGGCGAGATGGTCACATGCTACCACACACACACACACATCCTTCTGAGAGGCGATCACCATCGACCGTCAACACAAGAGAGGGAAGGGGCGTGACAGAGGGATTGGGAAGACTCGTGTTTCGATCGCTTGGTTTCATCATTTCGCTTCATCGTCGATCCCATTCTTCACTTTTCCGCAGCTCTCTCTTTGGAGGTTTTCTCTACCATCTCCGCTCGTCTTGTGCGCACTGTAGGCGCACATTATTTTTTTGTGCGTACGTGTGTGTGGTACCACCGCAGTGCTTCTTACGTCGGCATAGAGCTCTGAGAAACGAAATGGTGATGTATCCACACCCGAAGAAGGGCCCGCAGGCGAGGAAGTTCAGGGGAGAGGGGAGTATACGAGGAAGGATCGAGAGGAAAGGGAGGAGACATCCAGCCTGAATATCTGCTCAACAAACCACGGTCTTCGCTCTAGGAGGAGAGATGGGACCAGGATTAGTGGTCGCAATAGCGAATCTACCGATGTTCGCACCCGCTGTGAGATAAGAATGCACTCCGACAGAAAAGTACCCCGTCCTTTGACTGTTCACCGCCCCTCTCCTCCCATAGCGGGAAAAGTGGAAATGAAAAGCCGCATGACGCGGGATGCCCCCCCCCTCCCTGCGCCGCACCTGTGAGACTAGGGGTAAGTGGGCACAACAAGCAAGACTACCCTGCACAGTACAGACGTCAGCTACTCCTTTCCGTATTCGGCTTACTTCTTAGCAATGAGCTCCACCATGTGCTTGCCAAGCTCCGCGGGGGAGTCGGAGATGGTCACGCCGGCGGCACGCAGCGCGTCCTTCTTGCCCTTCGCCGTGCCCATCCCACCGGAGACAACGGCACCGGCGTGGCCCATGCGGCGCCCGGGCGGCGCCGTCGACCCGCTGATGAACGACACGATAGGCTTCTTCACAGGGCTATTCTTGATAAAGTCCGCCGCCTCCTCCTCCGCCGTGCCGCCGATCTCGCCGATCAGGATGATGGACTCCGTCTCGGGGTCCGCCAGGAACAGCCGCAGGCAGTCCACCATGTTCGTGCCGTTGAACGGATCACCGCCGATGCCCACGCACAGCGACTGGCCGAGGCCCACGGCGGTCGTCTGCGCAACAGCCTCGTACGTCAGCGTACCGCTGCGGGACACAATGCCAATGGTGCCCTTGCGGTGGATGTGGCCAGGCATAATGCCGATCTTGCACTCGCCCGGCTTGATGATGCCGGGGCAGTTGGGGCCGATCAGGCGCGTCTTGTTCTGCGACAGCAGCATCGACTTCACGCGCAGCATGTCCCACTGCGGGATGCCCTCCGTGATCACTACCACCAGCGGCATCTCGGCGTCCAGCGCCTCCTCGATCGACGCAGCGCAGGACGATGCGGGCACGTACAGCACAGACGCCGTCGCACCGGTCGCCTTGGCAGCCTCAGCCGCTGTCGCGAACACAGGTACGCCAAGCGCCGTCGTGCCCGCACGCTTCGGGCTCACGCCGCCAACGATCTTCGTGCCATACGCGATCGCCTGTTCCGTGTGGAAGGTGCCGGCCCTGCCGGTCATGCCCTGGACAATCACCTTCGTGTCCTTGTTCACCCAGCGGCGGATGATGGAGCGGCCAAACATGGTTGCAGCAGTGTGAAAGTGCAGGGGGGCAGCCAAAGGGATAAGCAGAGACTAGCTGGAGGGAGGGAGGAGGAAGGGGTGGAAGGAAGAAAGGCGTAGGTACAAGTCACGTGCGTCTGAGGAAGGCAACGCGGCAGAATAGTGGAAGCGTTTTCAAAGGGGCGGGAGAGGAAGTCGAGGAGGTGGAGATGACTAAAGCAGGCAGAGGACGACCAGGAAAGAATCGAGGAAAAAGGTCGGAGGATTGTCAGACGATGCCGACCTCAATACGGGGAGATCAAGGGTGGCCAGCCTTGCCGTGCGTATGCCGAGAAAGCCGTCCAGCACACCTCCCTGTTGGTTTGCTGGTTAAAATTTAATATTTTTTGCAGTACTTTTGAGAGAAAGGGGAGAAATTCTTCACCCTTTCCCCCTTTCCGAGGTGTATAAAGACGAGAGAAGAGGGAGCGGTCGGGAAGGGGGCGTTGGTGAAGGTGCGCATTTTTTCCTGCCTCTTCTCCTGTACAGTGTTCCGAACTCCTTACCAAAGGCCAGGCTGAGCGTTCCAAGTGAAGCCGATGACTGGAATGACGACCGAAGAAAAAGAATGATGAATAGAGAGTAGGGCAAAGAAGCAGTAGAGGGCGAGGGTAAGGAAAGGGTGAAGAGGGGGAGGAGGAGGGGCAAAGAGTAAGTAGAATGTGTGAAAGGGCGAGGCTGTAAGTTCAGCAGACCTGCGCCAATGCTTTGATCGGCAAGATTATGCCCAGCGAAGAGAGCTTTTACGGCTCGCCCCGGAAAAAACGATGGCTTCTGTACGCACACCGCCACCCATTTCTTTTTTAGTTCTGCTGCGATTCCTTTATATATATATATATATACATATATATATAGATATGAATATATAATCATTACTATTCTGCCTCCTGCAGAGCAAAACAAAAAGCACGGCACTCACTCCTACACTACCCCGTCTCTCCTTCCCAAACGGAACGCGTATCGAAAACCTCTCTCAGTTTCCCAGTCGTAGATCAGCTCGCGTTAAAGACGCAAGGCCCATGTTGAAGAACCACCCGTATTGCGGGCACTGGTGAAAGGACTTTCATCATCCTGCTGTTTCTCACCCTTTTACGTGACAGTCACAGCATCATCAACCATGACGACGGTGCGTCACCTTGCCTCGCTGTTCTTCCCCACAAATCTCCCTTACCCCTCTTCTGGTTTTTCTGGGTGGTCATGGCCTGAGGGGGTGGAAGTGGAGGAAGGTCCGTCAGCAACGGTCGCACCGGGTTCGGCATTCCACAGTCCCGTTGCCCCAGCCTCGGAGTCGGACCGAGCGGGTACTAAAGCACCGCCCCCGCACCAGCCGGCGTATAAAAGTGTGTGCGAATATGAAACCAATCGTCCGTGCCAACAGACCCTCTTTTCCCACGGTCACCCTCCCCAGCTCCCACCAAGTCATTGCGAGATGAAAGGAGAGGGGGGGAGATTAAGAAACAACACGGTAGAAGATGCGTTGCAGCTTTCGGAAAATTATTCACTACAAGAGAAAACCCCAGAAAGTGAAGCAACACAGCACCACCGGCGACACAGCGCAATCGTCCGTTATATATATATATATATATATAGATACAGATATAGATAGAGAGAGAGAGGTGCGTTAACCAACAAGAAGAAGGAAGGGGGAGGAAGAGAGCAGCGATCATAAAAAATGAGAGACCTCTCCCCCCCCTCCAAAAAGAAAAGGAGGGCATATATCAATTGGCACACTAGACACACATTCGCTGAAGGAACTAAAGAAGAAAAAAGAAGGGAACCACAAAAACAGAAGGGGAGACTGCTCTCTCATGATACCACTATTTTATTTCCGGGCGTGCGGACACGCTCTCCCAAAAAGATAAGCACGCACGCACACGACACAACATGCACACAAGTCAGTACACGGTGCAGGAGGGAGTCTTTTTTGCACATTCGAAGCATCCGGAACGAGGAGATCACCACCACCACCAAGGAAAAGAGGAACCTTTGATACGTAATGCCGAACTAAGAAATGTGAAGAAAAAAAGTTGCGGTTAGTCCACCATATCATCCTCCCCCATATCAGGAAAGGTGCGGTACATTTTTGCATACCTTCTTCGAACACCGCCGATCTTGAGGAAGAGGCCCCACAGAGAGAAAGAGAAAGAAAGAAGGGGGGAGGGCATTTTTGTTCCGACATTTCGCCCACGCAAGCGCACACGAGGACGCGCAAAACGGAAACGAGTAATTCGCAACTGATAACAACCGCTCCCTTTTGGAGAAAGCATCACCTCTCCAGCAGTAAGCTCTTTTCCTTTTCTTTTTCGCTATCAACCATACTGTTGGGAGAAGGGTACATGCGATGAGGCACACACACACACACACATGTACACGGAGATAGAACACACGAGCATGCAAGTTCTCCCCAACGCGTTACCACTGGGACAGCGGTGACTTAGAACGAACAATAACCGTTATGCTAAAAAAAAGCAACAGAGTGACGGGGTCACCGCCATGAACAGCAGGAGGGAAGGTGGCACCGTTTGATGGCACACCTGTAGCCACCATGCCGCGTTCTACACACACATATATATATATATATATATATATATCATCACAGAACATTTTTACGCTATCGTACGCACCGGTACGCTATAAAAGCGTCGGTGGTGACACGCGCCTCACCAGCCTCCCGGATGCTCTTTTGACACAGGAAAAAGAAGAAGCGGAGACGAGGGCAAGAGAGAGAAAAAGAAAGTGAAGATCGTATGCACAAGAACATGCAGAAGAGAGTAGCCCCATCAGTTTTCTCGCGCCATCTCTCCCTCTCTCTCTCCTCTACTCACAGTTTAGGAGTCGGCAATGGCGACCACGCCAATACGCCGGGCCTGAGCCGAGTGGACGGTGCATCCTCTACCGCAGTATCTCCACAATTACCTCTTTTCATCATAATATGAGGAGCCGCAGGGAAGCGATACGTCACGACACGGCGTTGAAGCGGAGGTCTTCGATTCTCGCATTACACTCCGTTGCCTTGAATGCTCTCGTCCTCCTCTGAGCACTAAAGTCGCGCAGCGGCGTCAATACTGCCTGGTGATTCTCCACTATAACACATATCTGCCCTGTTCTCTCGCTTAGCTACGAAAAGAGCTCGGGAAAACAGCTCGCAAGCGAGGCACGCTACCAAGAGAGACTCTTCGGAACCGTCCATTGCCACTGGGACATCTACCGTCCTACGACGCACCCTACTTCTTGGCAATGAGCTCCACCATGTGCTTGCCAAGCTCCGCGGGGGAGTCGGAGATGGTCACGCCGGCGGCACGCAGCGCGTCCTTCTTGCCCTTCGCCGTGCCCATCCCACCGGAGACAACGGCACCGGCGTGGCCCATGCGGCGCCCGGGCGGCGCCGTCGACCCGCTGATGAACGACACGATAGGCTTCTTCACAGGGCTATTCTTGATAAAGTCCGCCGCCTCCTCCTCCGCCGTGCCGCCGATCTCGCCGATCAGGATGATGGACTCCGTCTCGGGGTCCGCCAGGAACAGCCGCAGGCAGTCCACCATGTTCGTGCCGTTGAACGGATCACCGCCGATGCCCACGCACAGCGACTGGCCGAGGCCCACGGCGGTCGTCTGCGCAACAGCCTCGTACGTCAGCGTACCGCTGCGGGACACAATGCCAATGGTGCCCTTGCGGTGGATGTGGCCAGGCATAATGCCGATCTTGCACTCGCCCGGCTTGATGATGCCGGGGCAGTTGGGGCCGATCAGGCGCGTCTTGTTCTGCGACAGCAGCATCGACTTCACGCGCAGCATGTCCCACTGCGGGATGCCCTCCGTGATCACTACCACCAGCGGCATCTCGGCGTCCAGCGCCTCCTCGATCGACGCAGCGCAGGACGATGCGGGCACGTACAGCACAGACGCCGTCGCACCGGTCGCCTTGGCAGCCTCAGCCGCTGTCGCGAACACAGGTACGCCAAGCGCCGTCGTGCCCGCACGCTTCGGGCTCACGCCGCCAACGATCTTCGTGCCATACGCGATCGCCTGTTCCGTGTGGAAGGTGCCGGCTCTGCCGGTCATGCCCTGGACAATCACCTTCGTGTCCTTGTTCACCCAGCGGCGGATGATGGAGCGGCCGAACATTGGAAATAATTTTCTTTTGAGGGAAGGTGATAGGATATAGGTCGACGCAATTGGTAGTATAGGTCAGCAGTAAAGGCTTTAGGTGGCGCAGAATCTCTGCACCGGGCAGTTATCACGCAATATATGAGAAACGTGCAGAGATGGAAGAGAAGGCGAAGAGCACAATGAATGAATACAGGCATGAGACATCCTGTGCCGTTTATGATTGGGTGGTAACACGAAAGTATAAAACGGGGAAGTAACTCAGGATCGAAAAGCAACACGCGTTCCAATCAGCTTACTCCTTGCTCGAAGCATGCATAGCCATCAACTATCTGTCGTACGAGTTTGAACTTCGAGACCCGTGGTACAGGGCATAGCGCTGTGCTTCCGTCGCCAGCATCGCCCGCACCATCGTCACGTCAACCATAAATCTATGATTCTGAATCGGGGAAAAAAGGGATGTAGCAAGGAGCTTGAGACGACTGCATGGTGCTAAAGGTAGACAAAAACGGTGAGGAGAAATAAAGGAAATAAACTCCGGAAAAACCGCTACGATAGGATGCGGACGTGTGTAGATGAAAGCCGAAGCTGTGCAGGAAGCAAAAAGCAACTAATCTACCTCGCTCATCAAGCTGGAGACGCGAGGAAGTCCAAAGTACTTATGGTGCTTCGAGAGATGCTTCCTCAAGACGGAAGGGGAGGCAAATATCAGGCCGAATTGCCAAAGGCTGTGGGGAAGGAAGCTGCGCGCCTGAGATGTCTGGCTTGACCCTGTGAACAAGTGAATTGATTTTGGTGAGACGGTCATTGTTGGTGGTGACAAATTTGCTGTTCACTTCGACGAAGTGCTCGCTGTTGCATGGAAGTTTCAGCTTACCTTTGCGACTTTGCTCAAGGTAATCCACCAGGATCCGGCAGTGATCGGAACCTTGCGTGAGGATGCCGAGACCTGCACTTGGATTTTTATTGAACATACACGAAGCAGCGTGCTGATAGGCCACCGCGCGGAACACGCCGCATTTTATTACTGCAAGTGTTGAAACTTCCGTAAATGCTGCATTTCGTGAACTGACAAGTTGTGCATTCGCACGCACTTCTTCATACATCAGCAACAGCTGATGGCTTAGCCGCGCAGTCGTATCAGAGGCTTCCTTTGGATCGGCAGCAAAGGCTTTCGAGACGGCGATCTCTTGCGCTTGTGCGAGGGCGAGACTCTCGAGGAACTTAAGCATCCCTTTGTCTACATCCAAAGGGATTGGAAGCTCAGCAACACCAATTTGGTGCGCTTTCATGTTGTCTACAATATCTCCGCATATGTGAAAGTATGCAGAAGCCTTGAGGAGGGCGCGGTATGCATCCTTTTCGAGGAAAGACAAAGTGCCGACTGTGACCCTGACACACAATAGGTACTGCGCGATATCCATCAAAATAGCACCCACATTGTAGTACATCCCTTGAACATCGTACCTGTAGTCGTCGAATGCCAAATCCTGCTTGTCTGTCAACGATGAGCTCCAGTGGTAAAAAAGAACTGTAGCAAATGGTGGTACCTTGGATACAATCCCTTTGAGTGTTGAAGCGTAGGTATCCACCAGATTTATCAGTTCATTCACATACTTCTCCAGGTTAGTATTTGTACTTAGTTTCTCGTCGATGGACCCGCCTTTCTTGCCAATGTGCTTTCGAAATTCTTCAAAGAAGTCGATGCAATTGTTGCGTTTTTGGAGAAGGTCTCTGTTCTCGGCAGGTGAAACATTTACCTCGATGTGGGTATTCGCGTTGGGCTTCCGCGTTTGGCGCACAGGTATGATAGGAAGGGAATATTTGAAAGCGTCATCGTTCATCGTCTTGTTCGTCTGAAAGGCCTGGAAACTTCAGGGTGCGACTCGAAGCCTCAGTATGAGAAACTGCGGTAGGCTCAAACAGCCGCTTGGTGAAAAGGTCGGCGTGCGCGCTAAAGGAAGAGGAAAAGGGGGTTGAAAGTGACAATGCAGAAGGGCACTAGATGAAGGAAGGAAGAAGCCGCGGTTTCCTGCTGAGAGACCTGTCCTACTACACGCATCTCGAATTCAGGAGGCATCCGCACTGAGGTGTGGTGGGAAGCGAATACATATCGCTGAACAGCAGAGATAGAGAAGACCAATTAGGAGCAGTAAAAGCAGCACGAATGGATAGTGGTCCCTTGCTTTTTACATAAATACACTCGTTCGTGAAGGAAAAATAGGAGCAGGGCTAGAGAAGAAAAAAATGTAGAAGACTTGGAAGGTAACGCATTTGAACCTCTTTCGATCTAAATTATCCCGAAATTTTTGGAGAGCCGAACATTCAGCATTTCTTTTATTCATCCAGAACACGCCAACACTCATCAAGCAAATCAGAAAATTCAGTTAAAGAATTATTTGGCGAGAACTTCTGCATAGTATCATGCGGTCGAATACATGCAGATACACCATCTTGCGCGAAGAGCTGGGTCCTCATTTCCACTCTGCTACACATTGCTCTCGTGGTAAGCTTCAAGAGCTGCGACCAGCAGGACGATATACAGTGGTAACGTTCATTATTTTCGCTTGAAACAATAATCAACCTTTCATCAGCCTCCTTGTTTTCTATGGCCTGTAACATGCATCTATTGTGAAGTGCAGAGAAGGAACAGTATAACCGTCGCACTTTGCCCTCCATCCGCTGTAGTCTTGACGAAATAACTCCAAGTCGTCTATGACATTCCTCGTGAGTCTCGAGCTCACGCTTCAAAATAAATTCGATTCGTAACCCTGCCTCCGTAAGATCCTTATTGTATTCTCGTGTACAGTAAGTTTCCTCTACCTGACAAGCCACAGTGAGCCGTTGGATAGTGTGCTGGATTCCACGGGATTCCTTCAACAGTGACGTTTGTGCAGCAGCACTCACTCGCTCCTGAGTTTGGGTTTGAGAAAACGCACTTTTGCGATTTATGAGAGGAACAATCTGCTGAGGAGTGAGCATTTCCGAGAATGACGGTTGCTGCTGACGGCTTGTCGGTGCAGCTACGTTCCGTACACCGAGGGCCTGTAATGTTCTGTCAATTTCGCTGATAGCAGCAGCTGTGCGGTACTCCAACTCCATAGCGAACAACGCTACCCAAACAATGGTTAGCAAGAATATGTGTTCAGAGACTGTGAATGTCCTGCCGAAGGACTTGAAAATATAGGAGCAATAGAGAAGAAAGTGGAATATTGCAGTTCTTGTGAGAGCACTAAAAAGTGTTTTTTTTGTACAAACAGAATGGTAAAGAAGCGTCGACTACACTTGTGACCCAATTTCGCGCCGATCAAAATACTGTTGTCAATGACATACTGTGCATCAGCAGAACTGCAGCAAATAATACCACGATGACCCATCATCTTCTCCTCTTCTTTCAAAGGTTCAACCCCAGCGACTCGGAGACTCGCACCTGAGGTGGATCACTGCCTCTCGCATTGATGATTTGCCCTTCATTCCCACATAATAGCTTAACTATTAAGGAAGAAGAATGCAATAAAACACGGCTTCAACGTGACGAATAATCCATCCGAATCAAATGATGTACGAAGAAGATAAGTTTCATGAGGTCTGCTTCATACCACTATAATTATTTTTGCCGTAGTATCCTTTCGGCTTGGCCTCATAGCGAGGTGTAAGATTCGGCTTTGGCTGCATTTCCATCTCTTTGTATGGACTGACTTTCACGATATCATCCAGCATTTCATCAACATTCCAATCCTTCAGTTTCTCGGCATCAGTATGCTGCAAATGATCGTTTTCTTCGACTGCGTCGATGCGCGAAAACTCGTTTATCTCGTAATCAGAAAGTAGACTCAGCTCATCCATTTCTTTGCCATCAATGGCGAGTGTGAAGGGGGAGGTACACAGATAGGGAGATTGATTCTCGATGCGAACCTGTTGCATGAGCTCGGCAACAGAAGAATCCCGGCGAGCCATCACTTGCACGACTTGAATGCGCTGTTCCCACCCACTGGTAACCCAAACAGACGTTTTGAAACGAATACGCAGTGGTATCAGGCGTTGAATTTGCGGATCATCGATGACCGCTCGCCAATAATGCCGTTCATGATCAGGAAGAATAGTTTCCACGCTACCCATATAGAAGCGCGTATCTCCTGGGGTACTTGCCCGGATAGGCCCAGGGTATGTCTGTGACTCTGTGAATCGGCGATGCGCTTCGTACGCCTCTTGTTCGTACTGCGAGAACCTCCCAGCGCCTAGTAGAGATACAAGCGTGGCATGCACACAGAAAGACAAGGTGCGCTTCATCCCTACAGCATCTAAAGAGCTTCACGAACACCTCGATATCTTCTACAAAAAAGGGAGACAAAAGGTGAGTGGTTTAGAAACTCGTTCGATGAAGAGTACTTATTGCAAGGTATCCAGGTGGAAGCAGTGGTGCTAAGAGGCACGCTGAGTAAACTGATTCGGACACGCCGGAGTTGCTGAGCTAAAGGCATGCTATTTCATTCATGCGGAGAGTCCCCGAAAGAGCAGTTTCAACATAATATTTTTTATTCCGCACGTAAGTCTAATGAGTGTTTCTACAAACAGTGCTAGTACATTTCAAAGCTGACGACCTGCACCCTTTGTAGTTTAATCTTTGGGCCGCCTTGAATTGTCAAAACTGAGCAGAACATATAGTGAAATATCGGCTCAAGGCGACTGATTCTCAGCATTGCAATCGCCACTACGGAAAAATCCTTTGGGGTTTCCCTTCGAGTGGGAGTCGATTCTGAGAAACGAGAAAAACGGTAGCCACCGTCTTCCCCTGTAGCCTCTCCACAGACACGGCTTCGCAGTGTCGATGTCTGCGATGTACGTTCCGCATTAGGCGAGGTTTTTTTGCTCTCGCTTTTGGTGTTAAGCATCAGAAAACGCTGTCGGGTCACTTAGCAATGTGGTGGCTGTAGAAAATGATACGGAAGGTGGAATGTTCGTGGGGGGGGGGGGATGAGGTCAGTCACCACTCCGATGCCATGCATACGTTGGACTGCTTCTTTTCTTTTCACGAAAAGGACGAGCGAATTATTTTGGCAACACCACCACGGTTCCTCGCTGAAGCTGCCACTAAAGTCACTGATGTGCAAAAGTCACGTTGCGCACTCGGGAAAGAGTCGACCTTTTTCTTGGGAAAATAGTGGTTGAGGAATCAGGCCAGTGACTGTTTAGGAAAATGGTTTAGTGGGACGCTCACAGCAGCGGTTGAGTGTATCTTTGATTGTGCACCAGTCATTTCAAAACAAATTAGCGTCCGCGCACTCTATGCAGAGAGGTATTCTCTCTTCTCCAATTTCCTTTTTCCTTCTTTCCAAACTCTCAAGTCGTAGGCACGAAGCGACCCGTCGCACATAAAAAATGAATAATTTTTTGCAGCCAGTAAGCAGTTCCAGCGGACATCTTCTCATCACAATACCGACCGATGGGGAGCTCATCATTGTTGTTCCACTCAGCGAGCCCAAGTGCTCTGCAACGATTAAGTTGGAACCTTCCACCGGCACTACAGACTCGCGGGTCGATGTGGCAGGAAGCCCATTGATTGCAGAGATATCTTACTACCTTTTGCCAGGTACCACCCTGAATATTTTTGCGTGGTCAGCTGGGGTAGTACGTGTCGAAGGATCAGATCAACTGTTGCGCAACATCGTTCGGCCGGCCGCTAAGTCAATTGCTCGTCCGCTCATTGAGTACCACTGTGTACTTCATACACAACGTGTAGCAGCGGAGAACAGCCACTCACCTGGTCCTGTGACCTTGATCTGCGGCGGTCGAGCCGATGGGAAAGTAGCCGTTGCACGTACTTTGGTAAACTATGCGGCACGTGCAGGATGGAAGCCGATGCTCGTCGATATGGACCCTGGGGTCGAACAACAGGTCTCCCTTCCAGGTTCTATCGGGGCTGCGATTGTAGAGTCCCCTATTCCTCTCGACGAACTTACTTCTCTTTCTCTGGTCAGCACTACGTATTTTGTTGGATCAACGGAAGTGCAGACCTTCAGTAAGCTGGGTGAAGCCGTGATAGGGGCGGCATATGCTCACTTTTCTAGGCTTCTCCTCAATTGTGTACGCGAACGACTCGCCGCACATGCCAACAACCTGTATGGTTACAGCGGCGCAGTCATAATTCTCCCTGAACTCTGCGGAAGCTCTGGAATGAACTTTGTCAGCGAGATAATTCAGCAGTACGATGTGACGAACGTTCTGAGCCTTGGTGACGATGATTTATTCCACCTGCTCTATTTGCGTCACGATCGTGGGAGCATGGCACAATCTGATCACGTGAAAATAGACCGAATCTCCCATAATTTCAGTGCGGTTCCTGCTCCTCCTACGGAAGAGATCTTACCCACGAGATACAGCGAGTATTTTCTGGGTGCAGGTGCTGTAGGGTTGCACCCGTCCCAGTGGTCGAAACCGTTCAATAGTATTGATATTCTTCTTCTGAAGGAAGAGCAAGGACAGGTGGTGCTTTCGGTGGTGCCAAAGGAAGAGCTGCAAGGAATCGTTGGGTGTATTGGCGCTTTATACCTGGCGAGGTCCGTCAGCTCACTTCAGTCTTCGCCGGTTGCATATGTCAGGGTACAAACAATAGATCCGGAAGGTGTCTACTTCTTCACGAGCACACATTTCACTTTTCCCGCAGATAAACTGACACTACTCGTGGGTAGCGTCCGATGGATTACAAGCACGTGATCGCCTAAACATCACATCAGAAATGTTTTTCAACGAAACAAAGGTTCTTCCACGTAACAGAGAGACTTGCGATTTTTTAGTTCCCGTGCGGTTTTGGGGATGCTCCCACCGCTATCCATGGATACCTGAAAGGTAAATGCCGACGCATACATATGAACTTGTTGTGAGTGTGTGTGTATATATTTGAAATCTCAAACTTGATGAGAGTTTGTCATCTTTAAAATTACTACTCCATTCCTCCCCCACCCCCTTGAATATCCCCCATCATGAAGGTTTACTGCGCTCTAAAAATAACGTTGTCTTGCCCGGCGCTCTCTGTAGCGGACTGTCACTGCTAAACAGGAGGTAGACGGAGGCGCAGATGGCTCTGACCCATGACGATTACAATTTAGTCGAAGGGGTCAACCAAATACCCAAGCAAGAATTTATATCATCGATCAACAAAGTTTGCGAAGGCAGCGGAACTACCATCGTCTTTATTGAGCCCCACATTTTCTCTGCTCTGAGTAGGCTGGGAATCGCCACGAAAGGCTTCGGTCGCGAAAAAGGTATTGTCGGTATCTTCCCCTTCCAAAATGAGGTGAACTATGTGTCTGCTGATAACGTTGTGTACATCTTAAACCCTGATGTCAGCACTATGCGTTCACTTGTAGTTCACTTGCTGTCGTACACGAAGAGATTTACGAACGCTCGTCCGACAGTGTTTTGTGTGCCGCAGAAGACTCTCCTCACCAACCAAGCCATTGAGGATGAGTTCAAGCTGTCTCAGACTTTTCCCACGCTCCGCATAGCCAGTTTAGACATGGACTATGTCTTTCTCGAAGAGAAAATTTTCTCCATGGAACTACCCCTCTCTTTCAAGTCGGTTTTTGTCGATGGTGATTTAAGCCATCTAACCTGGGTGGCGAGGCTCCTTCTTAAACTGCAAACATCACGTTTCGGCGCGATTCCATGCATTCGGGGTAAAGGGAACAGTGCTTCTAGAGTTGTTCAAATTCTTCAGCGCATGCAGAATGACGTGGGCCGTGATTTTATCACCGATATACCATCTGAAGTGGAGACATTATTCATTATCGACCGCTCTGTAGACCTTGTCACCCCGCTCATGACGCAGCTCACATACGAAGGGCTGGTAGATGAGTTGTATGGGATCGAAAACAGCGAGGTTCAATTTCCATTCAGCCTTGGCGACAGTTCCGGGGCAGGGGCAGGCGAAAAGACACTGCTCAACAGTGGTGATAAAATGTTCGCAGAAATT
Source organism: Borovskyia barvae (assembly GCA_030849085.1). NCBI lineage: Eukaryota > Euglenozoa > Kinetoplastea > Trypanosomatida > Trypanosomatidae > Borovskyia > Borovskyia barvae. The sequence goes on from JASAOM010001055.1 coordinate 52,697, forward strand.
CGTGGCAAGAGCTTCGCAAGTGTAGGGTCGATGCTTTACCAGAAGTCTCTATGGGTAAAGCAAAGCTACGAAAAGCGCAAGGAGGTTCATCAGCTGAAAGAATTGAAGGAGTTCATGAAGGGTCTTCCAGAGATGCAGGAGATGCATCGCCTCATAGGGATTCACACTAGCGTAGCTACAGAAGCCAGCAGAATCACTCAAAGCTCGGAGTTTCGGAAGCGGATCTCAATGGAGCACAATATCGTTCAACAGATCAATGACGGCGAGGTCATGAAATACATTGAGGATCTTGTGCTTCGCAAAGAAAAGCTCGAGGTTGTTGTTCGCCTCCTTGCATTAGTGTCCCTCGTGAACGGCGGTATTCGTGAAAAGGACCTGTCGAACTTCAAAGAAAACATGATGCTCGTATACGGCATTCCACATATTATAACTACCTTTTTTCTCCTCGAAAGATGCGGCTTACTTAGCACGCACAGTGGAAAAGGCAGCAGCTACCCAGCTATTAGAAAGCAATTTCAAACATGGCATGCCTCGTTGAGCGAGGAAAAACCGAATGACATTTCCTATACTTATGGTGGTTATGCGCCACCTATTGTGCGTATGGTGGAGATGCTGCTGAGAAACCCTCATAAATGGGATGTAGAGGATGGTGCGCTGAATATTCTTCCAGGTGAGAAGAAAGAAATTTTGAATGAGGTGGAGATTGCAGGTACATCGAGAACGACCCTGATCTTTGTGCTAGGGGGTATTACAGCGTCGGAAATCAGTGCGTTGAGGTTTGTAGAAGAGTGTTTATCCAGTGATGGCACACCTCACCGCATTATCGTGGGAACGACGGACATCATTACTGGGAATCGATTGGTTCGATCTTTGCTGCCCTTCGTGCCATCTCAATAAAATGAGTTATTGTCTTTCACACATAGATTTACAGGTAGCATACAACTTCAACAGTTTGGGATAGATAGGTGTGCATGAATTTAAATCATTTCGCACGTACATAGATGAGAGAGCCGTATGACATTTTATGACTTAAAATGTATCCCTTGGTCTTGCTACATCACCATGAACCCTGCATCATTCAGCTAGTTTTAATACGCTGGTTAATAACACCCTTGCCCATTTCCTAACTTCTCTTCCGTGGGCTCCTCAATGATTACCACAGTGTCCTCATGTCGTTACTCCTCCACTCGTCGATCCTTCCGCATCGTATCGCCAACGTATCAGCCCCTTACTTAGCAAACAAAATAAACCATGTCTCAGGGTCGTATTCGCTGCTATTACGAGGTGCTTGAGGTGGAACGGAAGGCGACGTACGACGAGGTTCGCGCCGCATACAAGAAGAAATCTCTGCAATATCACCCAGACAAGAATTATGGAAACCAAGAGGAAGCTGCGATAAGGTTTAAGGAGGTACAGAATGCCTACTCTATTCTTAGTGACGCCGATGAGCGTGCTTGGTACGACTCTCACCGGGAGGCAATTTTAAGGGGCGGCGATGGCACCGGTGATCCTGATGAGCTGAATCTTTACGAGTATTTCACCGCTAGCTGCTTTGACGACTTCGATGACGGCGAAAGAGGATTCTACGCGGTGTACCAAAAGGTATTCGATATGCTCATCGAGGAGGAGTCTGACTACGACTCGCGTGCCAAGTCGTGGCCCGGCTTTGGCGACAGCACGAGTTCGTGGGATGCTGTGCAGAAATTCTACAGTCATTGGCGGAACTTTAGCACATATAAGACTTTCTCATGGAAGGATGAATACAAGGTGAACGAAATGGAGGATCGGTACTCCCGCCGCATGGCTGGCCGAATCAATAGCAAGGCGCGCGATGCCGCAAAGAAGGAGTACGTGCGCACCGTGCAAAGCCTCGCGCAATTTGTTCACCGTCGTGACCCAAGAGTCAAGGCTGAGTTGGAGCGCCAGGAGAAGGAGGAGGAGGCTAAGAAGCAGGAGAGAGAGCGGCAAGAAATCGAGCGTTTGAAGCGACGCCGTGAGGTGAACGAACGCGTATGGGCTGAGGCTGCGGAGCGCGAAGCACGCGAAGAAGCAGAGCGTGCAGCCCGTGGCGAGACGATGGATGGATCAACCTTGGAGATGCTGTACGAAAAGGAGCGGCAAACGAAGGCTATGATGCGTGGCAATGCCGGGGTCGGAGCCCACGCAGCCGGCTTCGCTATGCTGGAGGGTGACGAAGATGCACCTGTGACTTCATTCAATTGCCCTGCCTGCAAGAAACAGTTTAAATCGGAGAACCAATACAAGGAGCACATAGGCAGCAATAAGCACAAGACGAAGCTGAAACAGCTGGCCGCTAAAGGTACCGATGTGGCGGCACTCATGGGAATGCCAGCAGGCGGCGATGACACGGAGGCGAAGGCGTAGAGGTGTGTGTGTGTGTGTATCCTTGCCTTCGCGTTTCTCGCAATTTGTGTGGACAACGCCCTCCGCTATCCGCCCTGTGGGCATCGAAAAGCGTGCTGAGGGCAGGAATTCACTTATACATAAAAGATGCAATAACAGTTACCCGAGTAAGGAATCCCATGGAGGGTGTTTTTGTAATGGAATCGTGCGGTGCAGGAAAGGAGAATCTAAGGCTGCAACACAGTTTTCCATTTAGGGCCACAACGCTGACCGGGGTGACGAAACTGTCGCCGCGAATAAACATTTATTACGAAGCCTGAACATCGACCGCGACCCTTCTTTTTCGACGGTCCCACACACCCGTGAACTCGCATAGGCGGTTTTCAGTAACGCAGGGGCACCAGTGGATTGAGGAGGAATGCCGCACATTTCTCCTCAGCTCATTTCTCTTCCAGCTTGTTGCTTCCGCGGAGGTACGCACGGTGTGCCAGTTGCTTCCTCACGTATATCGGGTGGTTCGCTAGAGTTTCGGGTTTCTATCCACTGTTCTCACTCTTTCTTTTCTCTCATCTCTTTCCCCACTTCACACGCATACAATCTGACTTTCATACTCTAACCCCCCGTCGACAAACGACCTCACCAGAAGCCCATTTTAGAAAAAGGAGAAGAATAGCAATCGTGTGCGAGGAGATCGAAGCAGAGAAAAGGAGCATTCCACTATTGCTGGTTCATCGACTTGAATTTCTTTTAGTGAATTCCTTTTTTATTCTGCGGGCACACCCTTTCACCGAGGATTGAGAGCGCGTGTACGGCGATGAGCAGCTACGAGATCCAGCCCATTGTAAAGGGCACTAAGAAGGATCCTTCGGTACGAAAATACAACAGAGCTGCTGGTAAGGGACCTTTCGGTGCCGCGCCTCGCAGTTTGGGTGCCAAGAAGGCTGTGCCGACACCCAATGCGGAACCTCCCGCTGCGGCGGAAACTGCTGCAGGCGCTGCCGTGGTAACAGGTGTGCGCTTCCCGTACACTGGAACTCAGCGGGGCTACGGCGGGGCAAGCAGCTCCCTTCGCAAAGGTCGTCCACGTGACGCACCGGACGCGGCTTTCTCAGAGAAGGGCTGCGGCAAGAGCGCTCCTCCCAAAGCCGGCGCCTTCCGTAAACGTCTCATCCCACCCACAGAATTCCGTCGCGCGTATGATCGCGGTGACCTACCCATTGCCATATGTCACGGCAGCCGCTCCTCTGTAGACTGGAAGGTGGGGGTCGAGAAACTAGACTATCATCACTACCTTCCCATCTTCTTCGACGGCATACGTGAAACGGAGGAGCCCTACATGTTTCTGGCCCGCCAGGGCTGTCTTGACTTGCTCGAACGCGGCGGGTCTAAGATTTTACCCACCATTCCACAGCTCATTATACCCATAAAGACGGCTCTGAACACGCGGCATCCGGACATTATCTGTGCCACTCTCCGCATCCTGCAGCAGCTCGTCGTTTCTGCCGATCTCATTGGCGAAGCTCTCGTTCCCTACTATCGCCAAATTCTGCCCGTTCTGAACCTCTTCAAGAACGTCCACAAGAAACGTGGACGCAGTGATGCAATGGATTTCGGCCAACGAAATCGCGACGACGTGGGCGATCTGGTGAACGAGACGCTGCAACTGCTGGAGCAACACGGCGGTGAGGACGCCTACATCAATATCAAGTACATGGTCCCTAGCTACGAAAGCTGCATCTATAACAATTAGAGAGCGAGAGAGAGAGAGCGAGGCACATTGTGTCCGTGTGGAGTGAGATGGGTACGCCTGCCTGCCTTGGTGGAGAGACGAAGAATTCCTCTCTGCATGTGTGCGTGCTGTTTTTTTTTGTGTTTTGCTGCACGGGGCACTTGACATCTTCAAAGGTCCATTTTCTCATGACGGCTGCCGCGGGATGATCTCCGTTCGATCCCCCCTTCCCCCCTTTAAAATTTTTTGCACGTGTTGGTTTGTGCGCACGCAATACAGAGACGTCAGGAAATGGCGTGCAAGACTGCAACGCGCTGCCTGAAGACAGCTCCGGGCTGCTGCGTTTGTTGTGTTGAAATAGCCGCTGTTGTTGCGGCGATGGTGGAATTTTCTTATCCGCGGAGGTAAGTACGCACCTTTTTTTTTTGTTCAAACCGAAGGAGGAAAACGAGGATCAGAGGGTGCCGTGGAGGAGGTCAGCCCTGCTCTCTCTTTTCCCTCCGTCTCCTTCCCCGTTCGGACACTTTAGCCACCACTTCTGGTTTTCTGTACGACTGCTTTTCCCTTTTCCAAGAGGTGAGGCGGACAAAGAGACAGAGTGTGTCTGTGTGCACGTGCGATCAAACATGTAGAATCATCTCACCCCCCCTTTTACCTCTACCTACCTCTATATCTCTGTACTGATATCTATCGATGGAGGAGAGAGAGGGAGATATTGATGGGCCGGTATGTCCTTTCTGACCCCTTTTTTATTCGTGAAGAATTTGCGTTCCACGCAGCTTCTTTACTTTTCTTTCGATGTACGGGTCACCTTCTCCATCATTATGCAGAGCAGGAATCAAAGACAAGCTATAAAATATGCAGTCAAACATATATATATATATATATTTCTACAACTGCCGGGCTTTCTCCGCCATAAGGAAAGAGAAGAACGCTGTGGCGGGGTAAGGGTGCGAAAAGGCAGCACAGATACTGGAGAACAAACTGCCTTCATGGGGATGTGTGTGCATGTGCGGATGTGGATAGGAGCTACTAGGAGGGGTGGTGGTGGTGGTGATGCTGGGAACGTGGTTCGCTGGCAACTTAGGAGTTCTAGTGGGGTCCAGGCCTTCAGAGGCCCGCTGTTGTGTCCTACCACCCCTATCATAGCAACGCGATGCACCATCTGTGATGATCCCCTCCCCTTCCTCAACGCACACGGGTGTGCCCGACAACTACATCTGCCACGGACGGAGGAGCTTTCTCGGTGCCTTGCAGGGGTGCCCATTTCTCTTCCCTACCCTCATGAAAATGAGGATGTGCTGGGACTTGAACCTCGTTGAAGCCTTCCTTACCCTGTCGCAGGTAACAGAGGGGACAATATTTCTCAAGTCTCCACCGTGCCTGTCCGCATTGCCTTTGCTCTCTCTCCCTCGCGTCTCATGAGCCTTTCTTTTTTTCATGCTCGTCATCGGCACCCAATGATGACCCTTACGGGGTTGTTGCTGCGCATGCAGCTGCTCCGACTGTTTTGGATTTCACTGAGGGGCAGAGAGAAGCCATCGCACCATCGTACACACACCAGCTCTCTCTTTGCCTTTCTTGTCTTACCGGAAGCGTCTAAGGGGTGCAGATAAGAAAAGCAGCACAACTCTCCCACCACCATCGCAGCTTCCCCTCAATATACGCTCTCCCCTTTTTCGTTGTTGCCATTCTGCAGCAGCGGATTTTTTGTTACTCTCCTCTTGTTGAAAAAGATCTCCACCGCTATTTTTGTCACTTCCCCCGAAGACGCTGACGAGTGGAAGCCATCACACCGCGAATCTGCCTCAACGTCAGCGTGGCGGGTGCTTCCTCTTCCTCCCCCCTTCTGCATCCCCTCTGTCGACTTCTTTGTATCGCCTTGTGGTCAGTCTACTGGGGAGTTTTTCAGCTCGGTGTCGCTCCTTTTTTCAAAAATTGTGTGCACGCTCACCTTTTCCTCCCTCCTCCCTCCTCCCTGCTCCCTCTCTTTCTTCTTCGGCGGTCCGTCTCCCTCCTGCTGCACTGCCCTCGAAGGGTGTGACCAGACTGGAGTTATCACACCCCTTCTCACCTTATCGTGCCGCTTCCGTATCGTGCTAGTCTTTCAGTGCCTGTGCTGCCTTTGCCCAGCGTTACTACATCAGGGGATGCGATGGAGGATGATTACTACTATGATGATGACGGGGCCTATGACGACTATTACGATGCTGAAGGCAATGGAGCCATAGAAGACTTCAACCCTCTTGAGACGAAGTACATCGATGGCAAAAGCTACATGCACAACAATCCTGAGGAAAGTCTTCGATGCCTGACCCAGGTGATCGACGAGGATGACGCTCACGGCTTATGGACCTTCAAAGCCCTCAAAATGCTCACCCGCACCTCACGCCTACTGCAGCAGTACGAGGCCATGAACACGTACTACGATCGGGTGGTGCACTTTGATCACCCCGACGTGTCCTCTCCGGCGGTTGTAAAGGCGATGCTAAAGTTCATCGATGAGAACCAGCAGGTGCCGGACGTGTGGCAAAAGGGCGCCCTGCAGGTGACGCTTGACGTGGCCGCTGGGCATCCAGAGGCGTATCAAGACGTTGTTGTACCAGCTCTCTTGCGCCGAGTCGACTTGCTTATCGCAGAAGGCAAGTACAAGGAAGCTTTGACGGATCTAGAGGCGGCAAGGAAGCACTGTGTCCGCTGTTTTGGCGCCGTAGCGCAGCTTAACGCTACTCCGATATACCACATAAACGCCCTAAAGCTGGTTGCGCTCCGAAAGTTGGGCTACTTCGCCGAATTGCGCCGCACGTACGACGTGCTTGGGAAAATGAATGCGGCATTGCCCCCCTTACGCCTGGTGGGTATCGTCATGGAATCGGCCGGACATCTTTTCCTGCATGACGAAGACTGGGCCGCGGCGCACCAGGCCTTCTGCTCGGCGACGCGCTGCTTCACCGAGAGTGGCGAGTCACGGTTGCCCAGCCTGGCTAAGTTTGTGGTGGTCGCCGTCGCCATGGCAGGGTCCTCGATGAATGTCTTCCCTCAGGAGGAATCAAATGCTAGCCATGACGCCGATCGACCGGTGCGGGCACTGTGGGATGCATTTGCCGCGGTGGACATCCCGGCGTTTCTGCAAGTTCTCCACAATCCTGCGAACGCGGCGATCTTCGCGGAGGATGAGGACTTCGCACCGTACATGGATGTACTCACGTTCCGGCTACGTAGCAACTATCTCGCCTCCTACTTTAAGAGTTTTGCGGCGTTGAAGCTGTCCGATCTCTTCGAACGTCTTCAAGTGTCTGAGAAAGAGGGCAAGGAGCTGTGCTGCAGCGCTATTCTGCAAGGCATCATCCACGCTCGCATCGACGATGCCAGGCATCTGCTGGTGCGCCAGAGGGAGCCGGCCCTCAACACTTCCAGTGGGGCGGCAGTCCTGCGCAATTTATCGAAGCTGGCATCGACGGCGTGCAAACAAACACAATAACAAATCATGAGAGGGAGACACGGGCATCCCCTTCCCCCCCTCTCCCCTCCCCCAAACAAGGGGATGCCCGTCTCTCTGCGGGAGGGGGAGGGGGGGGCACCGATTACCGTGGGGAGGCCACCCCCAAAAAACGTCAGCGGAAGCGGTGGAGGTGATGAAAGGCGGGCAGGGACGAGGATGTGGAGTGGTGGTGGAACGACTCGATTGAAGAGAGAGGTGAGACGAGAATTCCCCCTCCGCAAGAAAGAAAGGGTCCCACCCACCGTTTTGTCTTCCTCCCTTTGCTCCTATATTCTCATCGAGGGAGAAAGCAGAGAGTGGGATGACCCGCGCCGGTGGCATCTGTGCCCTTGACGCCCCTCCCCGCTCGCCGCGTTCCTTTCCGACCCTTCCCCCCCCCCTCCTCCTTTCCTCTCCTTCTCGCTTTCCTCTTTTTTGTTTGTCACGGTAGAGCAAAACGCGAGATGGGGAGTGGATCGCAAGGAGTACTGGCGGGTGGAAGGGGGGGGTGGGGGAGGAAAAAGAAACTTCTTTGTCGTAGATGACCATGAGCACCACCTCTCCTCACCTCCCTCGGGTTGGGGGGGGGGCAAGGGTGGCGAGGACAGGCAGTGCCCAGCAGAATCTCTCTCCCCTCCTTTCCCTTTCCCCTTACATCATGCGCGTTTGTGTATGCCCGTGTGCGTGTGTGTGTCTCTCTCTCCCGCTGTGCATGTGTATGTAAGTCTGGAGGGAGCAGGGAGGGTGATTCCGGGGGAAGAAGCAGCGAAGGATGTTGTACGAGTATACCGACATCCCCCTGTTTCCCTTTCCTCTTCTGCCATGGTTCACATTCTGCTTGAACGACGCTCGATTGCAAAATAGCGAGAGAGAGGTAGCCTATAGGGCAATGAGGCTTTGCTGATGCCTCTCCTTCCTTTAACCGCACGATTTTATGCGTTCTTTTCCTTTCACCATCTTCTCACCTGCATTTTCCGCTCGGGCTCCTTTCGATGGTGAAGGAGGGTACATAAGAGCTTCCCTATCACAGCGGAGGCGGCACCCCCCTCCTTTTGGTTTCGGTATAAGCAGATCAAAAGCCACGCACACACCAATACACTGACCAACTCCGTCTGAAACCCACCGGAAAGTGGTATAAACGTTTATCATGGTGGGGCAACGAAGCCGTATACAATCTCTACCGCAGGCTCACATCTTCGCCTTCTCTCCCACCACCACCGCTATCACCCACCCACCCACAAAGGCACACCATTTCTCGAAGCCTTCCCTCTCACATCGACTATTTTCTTCCCTTCTGAGCCGGTATTCCCCTCCCCCCCGCTTTGCCTACCATGCCACGACAACCTACAAGGAACCACATCAACATGCACGACATCGTGGAGCAACCACTGAGTGCGATACCGGATGCCATCGACGCCGTCTTGCGTCGTCCAGAAGCACTGGATGTAGTGGAGGTGCAGAGCATTTTCTACGAATTTTCCTTCATCCTTCTACGGGCGGAGGAAGCTCTCTCTGCGAAGGACAACAACGCCTTCAGCGCCCTTTTTAAACTCTTGTCTGAGGGCCTGGCACGGGGTGAGGATTCCTTCGAAGAGGGTGTCCGCGCTATCGTCGAAAACGAATCCCTGCTGCAAACGATGCACGCCATCTTTAAGGTGGTGGTGGAGCACGAGGCATTACCCACGCATAGCGCCGGTACCGTGGAGCTCGTGCAGGTTCTCAGTAGTCTCTGTGACGGCGCCGCACTGAAGGAAAAATGTGGGGCCCTGTTCATGCGCGGCTTCGCGAAGCTTCTGCAGCGGGTGCACGCGAATGCTGATGAGGCACGGCGGCATTTTCATATCCAGCGAGGGACGGCGACGGCCCTGATTAATTTAGTGAAAGGCTCCAAAGAGAACAAGCAGCGCTTGCCGTCCTGGAAGTTTGTAGCTGATTGCTGTGCAACATCGGTCGACGTGTTCTTCCAACTGCAGTGCGTGGAGCTGCTTTTTCGAATATCGCGGCAGAACCGCGATGTTTTTTCTCATTTGGGTGGCTCACTATCACAGGCGGCCGTCGACGAGCTTCAGTCGTTGCCAAACGATGGCACGCTGCTGTCTCGCATGAGTCTTTTAGTAGAACACCTGAACGATGGGCGTGCACAGGTGCTACGCTATCCGTTGAAGGAGGTGCTGGCGGCCGAGACGACGCTCTCGAGCGCCACCACAGCGTACTTTACCCCTCACTACGTTATCATTATGGTGACGGCAGCCAATGCGGACAACGTCACGATACCGTATCGGCTTATTCGTTCTATCACACTAGGCCGCGATGGGCGTGTCCTGGTGCGCCTCGAGACGTTCCCGGTGAAGCTAGAGGTTCTGCTAAGCCACACGAGCGGCATGGATACCGTGACCCTCTACATGACCCCCGAGCAGCTCATACAGTTTAAGCAGTCTCCCGTTCGCCAATGGATTTTGGACGCTTTGCAGGCACGGAAGGACGAGCAACGCCAGCTCGATCCGCCCCCGGAGGTGCCCGCAGCGGATCACCCGGCGAAGTCGGCGGCTAAACGCGACCCCATCGTGCGAGAGTCGTCGTCCTTCACGGCGGTCATGGCTGCGGCGCCGGAGGCCTCGAGCGACACTGACGCTGCCAGAAAAAAAGTACGTCTGGAAGGGACGGTGGTGCCCACCCGTAGCGTAGCACCCACCAACCCACAGCCATCGGTTGCGGCGCTCCTACACGTCGTGGACACCCTTGCAGACCGTGCTGCGACGCCCAACGAGGCGCAGGCGGTACTGCTGCAGCTTCGCCGTCTCATGGAGGCCCGCAAAGAGGTGCAGCGAGGCAAATCGATGGAAGGACTAGATGACGCCATGCGACGCATACAAGGCCTCGTAGACGAGACACGACGTACTGCGCAGGAGAACCGAACGGCGTGGCATCAAGCTATGTTGGAGGAGCTCGAGGGAGCGGAGCGGATGGTGGTGGAAGCGCAAGACAAGACTGCGGCGGGAGTGGAGCAGCTTAATGAGGAGCTGAAGAAGGTAAAGATGACCAATCAGGCTATCAACGAACGTGTCGCGTGCATGGACATCGAGTTGCGGCAGACGCTGGAGGAGCTTAGGGAGACCGAGCTAAACTTGTCCAACGAGATCGAGACCAGATGTAGGCGAGAGGCGGAGCGGCTGGAGTTTGAAGTGGACCAACGTCTTGTCCAGCGTAGTCGACCCATGGCCCTCATCTCTGATTATTTGCGGAGCTCCACGTCTTCATGAGGGTCGTCGTCGCTTTTTTTTTTGCACGTTGTTGCACCTCTTCTCAGCGATGTGCCGCGAGAAGCGCTATCTTTTCCTCCCCTCCAACACTCACCGTCTCGCCCTCCACCGAATCTGTGTGGTGGAGCGACTGGCTTCCACCATTCTGAACGCATGGGAGAAGCGGAGCATGTGCGGAAGGGGGAGGGAGGGGGATAGTAACGCAGGAGAAGACGAAGAGTGTAGACACGAGGTTGAATGCGGTGTGGTGTGGCTCTTTCTTTCCCCATTATTTGAGGTTTTGCACGCACGAACGCGAGAGGGAGGGTGTAACGACCCAGAAGGAAGTATCTCTCACTGACAGCAGCTCATCGTCGGCACGGACACTCTCCAACCCCCTTCTGCGCTCCCCCCTCTCTCCCCCTTATCACATGGCATCAAAGAGGCATCATACATCCATAGATCGACTCCTCAGAAGGAGTATCATACAGAAGAGAAAGAGCAGAGTCAACAACACACAGAAAATGAGGGAACACGTGTTGCAGGAGGATGAGGGGTGTAGGGAGAGGTCAGGGTTTGTCTGGACTACCTGCCGCTGAAGGCGGCAAGTGGACTGACCGATGCCGAGCGCGATGGCAATCACCTCCGTACGCGCAGCGAGGGGAAAGGGGGCAGGGATGAAGGATGAGAGACTGGGAGGTTCGCAAGCAACTTTTTCCCCTCCCCCTTCTTGCTTCCTGCATTTGAGAACAGGATGGTTTCCAACCCTTGGGTTTGAGCGTCACGCCTCCGTCCATGCTAAGTGCGGAGCGAATGAAGCGGTCTGTTGTCTTGCCTACGTATAAAACCCTTCATCTCTTCCACTGCCCATCTCCTCTCTCCTTTCCTTTCCTCTCGCATACGCGCACACACTTTCTTCGCCCCCTCTCTTTTCTCCTATTTGCCTCACACCCTTCTCCAATTCCTCCAAACCCTGCCGTCGTTTTCAAAATTAATTCGTTGGATCGGTTCGCAAAGAGACAGAGAGAGAGAGAGACATCTTCTCGGCATCGTGACTGATTTCGCTTGAACGAGAAGGCGCAGCAGACCACAACCGACTTTCTCCTCCCCCCCCCGGTTTTCCCCTTCTGGGGGACAAGCGCAACACCACAGGCACAAAACGAAAAGAGGGCCAACAGAGGAAGAAAGGGCCTACGCTGTGGCGGCTGTCCCCTTCTTTTTTTTCTTTCCCCGTATGGCGTGGCTTAGCGACGCGGTGGGGGCACAGCACACCGTTGACACGGTGTCGAAGCAGCAGGCGCTGTTGCCCTCTTCCACCGCTTTCTCACTTCTGCCGAAGGACCACGTCCTGCGCGTTTTTCAACTCGATGCGCTGACGTCGCAGCAGGAGCTTGTGGAGATTCTTCGCATGGCGCTCTTCCACATCTTCGACATTCCACCTTTCCAGCACTTCCGGTTTGTCTACCAGGAGGAGATGGTGCTCGCCTTGGACGTTGTGCTGTACCGTCTTTCAGTGTGGCGCATGGGGCAATCGATTGGTGATCGCCTCCAGAACCTCGTCCTCCGCGATGAGGAACGGGCTCGGATTATGGGGTTGCAGAGCACCAAGTCGATTCTACCCAGCCTCGCTCCGTCACGCCGGCTCTTGTTGGTGCATGCCATCATGTCCCTTGTGATGCCCTACATCATCCGTAAGGCCCAGCGCAGAATGCTGGATGAGGGCTGGGAGCGCGAGCCTGCGACGACGACGAAGCACCGCATCGCGAGGGCATTCCGCTACACGGTGATCACCTGGTCCGTCTTGTCCCTCATCAACACGTTTCACTTCCTCATCACGGGGGAGTACCGCACGCTCGTTGAGCGCCTATTGTCACTCCGCCTCGTCTACGGCTCTCAGCGGATGATGCGCTTTACGAACTTGCTGTACATGAACCAGCATGTCCAGTGGCAGACGTGGATGTCCCTCCTCAGCGTGCTCAGTGCGGGGCGATATCTCCGCCGCTTCATTAGCAGCTTCAGCTCTGTTGCCTCCTCTTCGGCGTCGCTGTCGACCAACGAGAATCTGTGCTGTGCCTGCCACGAGCTACCGACGGTGTGCCAGCGGTCCAACTGCGGTCATCGCTTTTGCTATTACTGCATCAAGAGTCGCCTGCTAGACAGCCAGTTATCTTCAGGCTCCTTCCGCTGCATGAAGTGTGGCCAGGCGGTGCACTCCTGTTCTCCAGCATAGAGGGACGCTTTCCTTCCTTCCATGCTCAGTCCTCTCGTTCTACTCGTGGAGAATGTCTTTGACTTTCGCTCTCCTTCTGCTTGATCTTCTTTGCACGTAGGCAGAACCATTTTTTGTTGAAATTCCATTGTTTGGCCTTTCCCCACATCTCTTTTGCTGCGAGGAATCCTTTTGCTGGTGTCTCCGATAAGAAGAGGGGGCGGGTGTGTGTGTGTGTGTGTGTGCGGGTGGGTGGGTGGGTGGGGAGGGGCATACCATAATGAAGAAGGAAAGGTGGTGGATGTGGGGGATGGAGAGCTGGAGGAGGATGGTGTGAGAGGGATGACTTTTGCAATCGCCTGCTGCGGTTTTCCTCTTCTCTCTCTCGCTTCCCCCCTCTCCCCCTTTCCCTTCTTTTTTTGTCCTCCATCTCGGAGAAGGGTCTGGGGTGTGCATGTTCAGGGGCTCCGAAACCGCAGCCACGTATGTTTTTCGATAGAGGTTCTTTCAACATGCATATATATATATATATATATATATATGGTCAAGGGATTGCATCGTGTGGCAGCACCGGCTGGGGTAGCGGACGATGGAAAAGGCGAAGGCAGGAAGAAGCATAAAGGGAGGAGCACTGTGGGGTAGCAGAGGAGGCGAGACGGGGGAGCAAAAGGGATTCGAAAGTTGTGCGAGTGATGTGGTGTGTGCCTCGTGGAACGCAAACAAGCTCATACGCCAACACACTTGAGCTATATACGCGACGCGACGGTGGGAGGATCTTTCATCAGGATAGGATGTCAGGCTGTCCTTTTCACGGCGCTCCTCCCCGTTGCGCACCAGGAGGAGGCACGCCAATTGTGGATTGGACTCGGGAATGTGGGTGTCAAGGACGTGTGAACGGGGAAAGGTGGGGGAGTGTGGTGCGTGCAGAGGCATCACCGAGAAGGCGAGATGGAGCGAAGCCAAACTGCCACCTTCTTTTGCCCTCTCCCCCCCTATCCCCCCCCCCCCCCCCACATGGCTCTTGTCTCCCTTTTTTTGGCAGTTTTACCCGCGGTGTTGGACTCATCACCACCGTATCAACGTTACCGCCGTCGTATTCGTTACGGCGCTGACACGCCGCTTCACTGGAATCGCCTTCTTCCTCTGCCTCTTCGTGCCGACTCGCTTCATCGCTCGTGTGTTGTCGGTGCTTTTACTTCCCGAATTCTTCTTTATCTGCCCTGATGGCATCTCTTCCTTCCCTTCTCCCCCCCTCTCTCTCTCTCCTCCTTTTGCCATCCACAAATGGGGTGCGTTGCCCATCTTTACGCGATGGTATTACGATGCTGGCACGCTTGGGGATGCCACTATGGTGTGTGCGTGTCTGTGTGTGCGTACGCGTGGGCATGTCCTCCTACCGTCTTACCTCTTCTTCTCTTTCCTCTCAATACCTTTGGTTTTGCTTTGCCAACGAACCACGATGCCTCTCCTCACACACCTATATCGGTATATATGTAGAGAGAGGGGTGACCGAAGGTTTGGACGTACACACATAGACACACCCACACGGGTCGGTACTACTGTGTTTCTTCAGGCGGAAGAGGCAGAATAGCGTTGGTAGAGAGGTGGAGCTCCCCAGCTCTCACACGCATACACACACACAGAAGAAGGAGAGGTGAGGAGGAGAATGGATCCTGCTTTCGGAGTGATGTCACCTTTTCAATTCGAATCGAAAAGGGTCGATGCGATGTTGGGGGATGCTGTGGAGGAAGTGACTGGCTATGCCGCCGTGGCGCTGACCAGCAGTGCTGGCCCCGATCTTCAAGATTTCACGGCCACTGACGCGGCAGCCGCACCGGCCCCAACCGGCACACCATGCAGCTTCTGCGCTCAGTCATACACATCGAAAAAGATACCGGCGGACGGTCTCTATGTCTGCGCTGGCTGTGCTGCGACGTCGGGTAGTCTGCCGCGTCGTTTTCCACTCGGTATCTTCAAGTGTTGCCCCACCTCCACCGAGGCTGTCGACGGGGATGTGGTGCGGTGTGCTGGGTGCTACCGTTGGTATCATCTCCACTGCGTTGGCATCACCGACAGCGTGCTGCGCAACTACGTGACCCTCTCCACCACCTCGTGGTACTGCCCAGAGCCGTCCTGCTGTGATCGGGTACTGCGAAGGGCGCTGAAGCAGTAGAGCAAGTGAGGACGAGAGGACAGTGACGCCACGGCGGAGGATGTGGAAGAAGCGTCAAATGGTGAGGGGCCCTCCTGACTTTCCTTCCCTTTTTCTTTTTCAACACTCGCCCCCCCTTCCTTCCTTTCTCACGTTGTGTGCTGGCGTCAAGGGTATCCTACTCCGTGCGAGACTATTTTTCTTGGAGGCTCGTGAGGGGAGGGAAGGCAGTGGGGAATGGGCTGAGGGCCTTTTCTCCCTCTCCTTCCCTCTTTCTTTTTTGGTTTGCGTGAGTACGAGATTGTGGGAGTGAAGGAGCGGCTTGTCGCACACCAAGACGAACTTCAAACTTTTCTGTCTCTTATCTCTTCCCCAGCCCGCCCCCCTTTTCCCTCCTTGTTCTTCAGCGAGTTCGCTGGGAGATGAGAGACTGCCCTTAGAGGGGAGGAAGGGGTGCGGGATTGAGAGGCGTACCATACCAGAGAGCATGATCATCCAAAGGGCTCCTACAGCTTTTCCTGTGCCTCCCTCCCCCCTTCTACTCCTCCCCCCCTACACCTCTGTTCACCACCGGGCCTTATTCCGCAGCTGGAGGAGCTCTGAGGACGGCGAGGGAACGGGACACGCATTTACAGGTCGCACCACCACCACCATTCGGCCTACCTCTCCTCTTCCGCTACTTCCTGATTTTCGCTTTTGCGTTTCGATGACTCAAGACGGTCACTCCCGGTTCCCAGCCTTCCCCCCCCCTCAATATCTATCGCTTCTTCGAAGATCTCTCCTCTGGAGGAGCTACCTCTAGGGGATCGTGCACCACCACCATCACGGCAACGCCTTTCATCATCCCTGTATGGCGGGAATTCATCTTCATGACGTGCACGTTCTTCACGGTAGAGGCGGGAGGTATTGCACGAAAATTGCGTGGATTCGACGAGGCTCTTGCATATCCTCTCTCGGCGACTCAGGTCCACACGAGGTTCACACAGAGTAGCACCGCGACCCTCCTCGATTCGCTGATCCACCGGAGCCGAGGCGGAGACGCGTGCGCGGTTGACGTGTGGTTGCGCATCGAACCGCAACAAAGCGTTCTAGTCAACCGACCGTCCCTCTCCACTCTTTCCCTTACCACAAAGTGCCGCGTGATGTTGGCGTGCCCGGGCGGCAGCAGCGGTGGTGCTCCTCTGGCTAGCGGAGTGGCGGTAATGGTGGAGAACCTGACTCCAATGGAGAGTCGCTTCCATCTTGTGTACCTCTGCGCTAGCGCTGCCAAGTCCTCCCTGCGTGAACTTGTGTACCGGTGGGACGGATCGCAGCAGCAGCTGGTGGAGATGCGGCGACGTGCTCTTCTCAGTGTAGATGACACCGCCGCACCGCATACTGTCATGGTGCTGCAGGACGATATGCTCGACGCGGCCGTCTTTCTTCTTCAGTCGGGGGTGGATCGTCGCACCGATGCGTTCCACTACCAGACGGGAGCCGCTGTGCAGGCAGGACTCGTGCCTCCCATACGTGTGCTGCAGTTTCCAGGGACACTGACGCACGCGTCGCACTGGACGCTTCAGCACGGGTGCCTCTCTGGGGCCACCGTTGGCCTCCTTTTCCACGACTTCCACAAGCAGCGCTCTCTCTTCCACTTAGCCACGATTCCCTTTGTAGGTGCAGGCGCGGTGTATGTCGAGCCGAAGTCGCTGCTTGAGGTCGACACCTCCTTTTTGCAGGACGCCGACGATACCCTTGTCAGCAGCTGCGGACTCGCTCAGAGGCGCCGGTTCACCCAATGCCGCCTCTTACGCACGCATCTTCGTGGGACTCCTTTTTTGGAATCGACTCGGGTATCCTTGGAGGGGCGGGTGGAGGGCTCCCTCTCGCGGCTGGCATCGGGCACCACAAGTGGCCCTGTGAACACCACATGGCGGCCGTGCGGGTTGCAGCGTTACGAGACCACTGTAACCCGTGTGCAGCCCCATCCGGCCCATACAGAGGAGTGGTCTGTGCATCCGCTGAACGTCACCTTCTCCCAGGCGCACCAGGCGGGATTCCGTGCGCTTACGGGATGCACGATCGAGCGAAGGCGATACGCCACCGAAGTCCGTAGAGGCCAGCTTCGCGCAGTTGCGTGTGTGGGGCGCACTGAGGACCTTCCCGCGCCAACCGGAGAGGAGAAAAGGCTTGAGGAGGAAGAAGTCTCCTGCGTTTTCACCCCCGGCCACGCGGGGCACGGCGCGCGCACAGAGTCGGCCTACCTGTTCGGTAGCTGTCGGAGGATGATGACGGCGTGGTGGCAGCCGCCTCCGCCGCTACCAACGCGACTAGCATGCGATGTGACTTACCTGAGCTTAGTGGAACTTGGAGTGCTCTTCCTTTGCGTCCTTGCGCTGGTTCTTCTGTGTCGTCTAGCCCGTCGTCGCCCGCACCGTGGAAGGGGATAGACTTTGCGGCCTGCATCGCCCGGGCTCTCTCTCTCTCGCTCACACACCCACATACACACACCTACACACACCTACACACAATATTTTTTCTCTTTCCCTCCTCTTCTTCCTCAGTCTCCCTCCATTAGCCCTCCCTCTCTCCTTTTCCCTTTTCGCGAGAGAGGTCACACCACCTGTCTTCGCTCTCTCCTCCTGCTTCCTTCTCCCTCCCCCCTTCTCCCTTTCTCTTTCTGCTTCACGGTGTTGGAACACAACACGTTGTTCTGGTCCATCGGACAGTTTCTGCTATCGGGGGTGGGGTGGGGCGCTGATGTCGTCCGTCTGACTTGCCCTTTTCTGCTACGGTAGAGCGGGGAGGGGTGGTGAGCGCCAGCGTCTTTCACAACGTGACTGTCCTCTGGCGGCCCCCCCTCTCCCCCTCTCCTTCCACACACACACACGCACACAGATGTGGCCATCTAAATAGGATTGTCCAACAGAGAAAGGACAAACTCGATGATGGTGCACGAAGGAGAAATACACGCAGAAATTAACAACCGGCAAACTCGACAGGAAAAAGAGCAACGCTATTTCCTTTCTCCCCCCCCTCCCCCATCCCCATGTGGGGGAGGGAGGGAGGGGGGGGGGCAGGTACCACATCTATGGTGGGGGCTTCGCTGAATGCCGAAGAGATCGCCCGGTATTGTGGCGGGCGTTTGTCTGCTCCACGCATGAAACCCGGGATGCTCTTTCTGTGCTCTTTTGCTAGCTCAATGCTGTTGAGAAGTTCTTACTGGGAAGGAAAAGAGTCGAGCGTGTCGCACATCTCATCGCTCGATAGCCGGCTCTGCCTCTTCCACCTCTTCCCCTCTCCCCTTTTCTCTTTCCTTTTCCCTCACTGCCGGCTCTACATCCGTGGGCGGGATCGGCATACGTCTGCCGTCCTGGTTCACAACCCCTTCATGATGCTGCGCTTTTTCCTCTGCTCCTCTTCCACCCGCTTTCTCTCTCCACCTCTGCCGTACATGCCGGAAGCCTTGCTCAGGGGGTGCTTGCCCAGAGGGCACATTCATCTTGTTACACCCGAAGAGGGAACCATCTCACGGGAACGCTCGTCTGAAACAGCACAACGGCTCACCTTGGCCGGGGCCGTTCCCTCGTACATTGTTCTTTCCTCCATCGCTAAATTGGTCTTTACCCCACTCTCGATGGAGAACAAGGCACCCGGCACGGCGCCGAGGCCGGAAGGGTACGCCTCCGCCACAAACGCTCAGGGCCACGAGAACTTTTTCCATCCTAAGCAACGGACGGCAGCTCCAAGTGTTCAGCGTGCGGGTCTGCGCTCAGCCAAACGGGTGGGCTTCTGGTTTTCCCTGAGCATGCTGGTGTTTCTGGTGATTCCTACATATCTGGGACCTGTTTATGTGGAGCACGTAGTAGGCAGCGAGTGGCTGGAGCGTGCAAGTAAGTCGATATGGCAACGACGAAACGAGAAGGACTACGACTTGTACATGACGCAACGCAAGAACACGTGGAGGGAGTGGCTTGGCTTGAAGCGGTATAACATCAGTGGAGAGGAGAACGAGGGTGAACTTCAGAGATACCGCTGAGGTGGAAGAGATATTTTTCTTGGATGTGCTGGAGGGCTTCACTTATTCAGGTGTAGTGCTATGTAGGCGAAGGTGGCTCACGGACTTTGCGCCGACCCTTTTCTTCTCTTTCCTGTTCTCAGTTCGCCTGTGTGTGTGTGTGTGGAGGGGAGGGAGCGTGACAACTTGTGCTTGTGCCGTTGGGTGCCCAGTGTGTGTGTGTGGAAGCTGCATGTGAATTTTGGCGAGGGCCCAACATGCGAAGGCGAGGGCGAGGGGGGGGCGGGGGATGAGCAGGAGGAGGTCGGGTGGGGTGGGGGCAAGATGTATTGAGAGGCCCTCTTCTCTCGAATCTGCGCTGCCCATTTAAGCACCCCGTGTGCACTTTCCTTTCTTAGTGCTGGCTGTGCTTTTTTGTTTTGTAGCAGGATGGGAGCGTGTGCGGGTTTGCTTCCCTCCCTCCCTCCCATCCTGAAGCTGCCATTCATCTCATCCTTGGAGAGAGGGTCCGGAGACGCATCCGTGTCGTTTATATGTGTGCAGGTGCGCTGAAGCTGTTCTCCTTTGCGCAATACACGCAGCTTTCTCCATCCGCCTGATGGGACGATGGGCACCATGTCTTATGAGAGGGGTAGAGAGGTGGATAATAGGGGGAGAGAAGAGAGAGTACTTGAGAACGAGAAAGAAAGACATCTTGCGTTTCCGGCGCAGGGCAGCCGCATTTCCCGAAAATGCTCAAAGTAAGTCATCGTTGACACCATCAAATGGGCAGAGAGAGAGAGAGGGAAACCGAAGTGGTGATACGAGCCCGAGGAATGCATATGTGTGTGTGCGTGCGTCGGGAAATAACAAAATGTTTGCTCGTTGCGAAGTTGTTCAACAACAAAAACACGCCGTCCTTCACGGTGCGTTCATCGCATGCGCCCGCTCCCGCTCCCCCCTTTCCCTCGCTGTCCGCTCATTCTCTTTTCTGAGCGACAGGGGTGGAGCCGCGTCCATGATGCCGGCTGTGTTGGACCCCTCCCCTCTCCCCTTCCCCCCCCCCCCCCCCCCCCCCCCCGATTCCCCCTGCTCATCATTAGGATGCCGCCGCACTCGGTACATACCTTTTGTGCCCTTTGATAACGCTTCTCTTCCTCCATAACTTTTCCTGTATCGGAGCCTCACTTCACTTTTCTTAGGAATGCCTTCCTTCTTCGTGTTCTCCTGCTCCTTCTCTCCCGACTTGCCGCTCGCTCTGATGGACTAGCAGGTGAGAGAAGAAAAGATGTGCGCGTGTGTAGGTGCATAAGCAGTGGATTTTTGATTGCTGCTTCTCCAACTTTCCTCTCTCTCTCTAGGAACGACCAACTTTTTCTCTACTCTCCTCTTGGAACTCCTTCCCTCCCCCTTCACCCTCTCTCTCTCTCTGTATATATATTAGGATGTGCGGTCGCTGCGTTGCGCGTTGAACGGACGGCCCCCCCCCCCTTGCCCCCTTTCCTCTCCCTCTTCACCTCCGATCCAGTAGAACGACGGAGGAAGGTCAGGAACGATCGGACTTTCCCCTTCCTTTTCCCTCTTCACTTTTTTCTTCTTCGTCTTTGCTACGGAGGACCGGGGGAGGGAGGAGGAGGTGCGGAGTGGAACGTGCAAACGAGGAAAAGGGGGGAGTTGTGGATGCGGTGAAGGGTCTTCAGCGCCATGGACAAGGCGAGACAGCAGGCGGAGAAGGAGGTGCGTGAGAAGGTGGCAGACGCGGAGTCTCTGCTGGCCCAGCGCCACGTACGGGAGTCCTTTAGGAGGAACCGGTTTGCTGCGTTGCTCTACGTCATCGCCCTCGTCACCCCCGCCCTTTTCCTGGGAAGCTTCTACACGGCAAAGGCGCGGGAGATTCGGGAAAACTTCAGAGACCCATACGAACTCCCTCCAAACTTCGATGCAGCGAAGGGGCAGTTCGTTGACAAGGAGGCAGAACGGCAGTTCACACAGCATGTGTCGACCCCGCCCAATCCACTATTCGTTGGTGGTGAAGCACCCGGATCGTACGGCCCACGTGGGCGGAAGCGCCCCAGTGTGTAAGGCGCTTGCTGGACTGCACTGAGTGTTGCTCTCTGAACTGCGGCTGTTCATCTCTCTCGCTTATAGGCTGGCGTCCTTCGCTACTTATCAGCCTTCCCCCCCTCTTTCTGGCGCTTTGCATGGCGCGTGGCGTACAAGTCGGAGTGGGGGAGGCGAGGAAGGGATGCTGGATGGAGAGATCGAGTAACAGCGTTCTCTTTCTTTTTGGAAGAGGGGGTAGGTGGATGACGACGATGACCATGTGAGAAGATGGGAGATGCAGTGAAGACCCCCCCCCTTCCTCCTCTTCCTCCCTCTCCTTTCGCTTCGCTTCGTGCGTGTAGGTGTGAGTATGTGTGTGTGCGGTAGCGACGCTGTTCTGCTTGGCGAGGGGGGGGAGGGGGAGGAGGCTAAAAGTCTCACGCCTCCTCCTCATTTTCCTCACAGCGCTGCTCAACGGGGCAGGTGGAGGAGAGTGTGCACTACCCCTGAGCATCTTCATGCGCTTGGGAATGGAGGATGTGGGGTGGGCCTCGCAGTTTGCACGGCCGGGTCCCTTCCCGACCCCGCGGTGTTGAGATGTTGCTGGTGTGTGTTGATCTCTTAGGGCTCCTCACTCTGGGAACTTCCGCAGCAAAGGCAGCCTTTCTTTGAAGGCAGAATGAGCCGGTGCCCGCCAAGTGCCAACGGCGTCTTTCCCTTCTCCGTCATTGTCCGTTGCCTTTTGGCTGCGCCTTTGGCACTTGTTCTATAAAAGGAGGAGAAGATGGGGGCTATGTGGGGCCTGGCCCTCGAAGTCGGAGGAGTACCTCAAGATACCGGACAGTGGCCTCTCCCCCCTCTTCTCCTTCGTTCGCCTCTTCCCTTCCCCTTTGCTTACAAATGATCTCGCACGGCGGCCAACGTTATGACGAGAGTTGAGAGGAGAGCGGACGGCGAGTGCAGAAGTCTACTCCGTGGTGCTTTTTGGTGGGGAGCGGTGGCGGATGTGGTATCGCTTCCTCTCTCTCTCTCTACATATTACATACTCCTTTCCCCCTCTTCTTTCTCCTCCCCTCCCGCCCTGTACGTATCGCTTTTTACATTTGCTGCCACCAGAAGTGTGCCCCGCTCTCCACCACCTTTCCTGTGTGACATGCGCACCCTTCTCGAGATTTACCAGCAGTCATTCCCGAAGCGGCTTCGCTTTGACAAGGCCAGTCAAGTACTCTACGCCCAGTGCTACTGTCTCAACCGACAGTACAAGCACAAGAAGTACATACCAGAGAAGGCTATTCGTAACATCTTGGACGGCTATGCCTCACAGCCTGGCGCACCGTGGCTGCAGCTACCGGTCGTGCGCCATCTTCTGCTCATCCGCTTGGCGAGTGCCATTCGCGGCTTCATGGGGCAAAAAACGTGGCTCTACAACCGCAACGTGGAGGAGGAGCATCACAGGATTCAAGAATGGCTAGACAAAGCGGCGAAGACATCCATGACTCGGAGGAGCACAATGGCGGCACGCGCTGCGTCGTCGTCTGCCTCCTCCTCGTCCTTGAGACAGGATGGCTTCCGCGCTTCCAGTGCTCTGGAAGGCATGGTCGAGCGGGAAAAATTTGAGCGGGAGGTGCTTCAGACTTTTCATGTGGCCACCCTGTACCAGCGCATGATGCGTCTTGGTTTTGTACTGGTGGGTGCCCTCTGTTTCCTCCTTTATCTTTCCCTTCATACCGACTCTTTTCTGTTCTGGTATCTGCGCTATTGGCAGCGGTACGGGCGACCGGAGATACTCGACTACTTCCGTGAAGTTACCAAGCGGCACACCGTGGCGGAGGTCCCGCCGGCTTACGCTGGTCTCTTACCTCCACCGTGCGTGCAGTACACGGACGAGGTTGCAGGCCCCTCCTACGCCGTCAACGTGGTGGAGATGGTGCATCCGCAGCATCGCATTACCGTCTTCGCTATGCCGTGTCCGCAGGTGGGTGAGAGGGCATTTTACTCGAGTGTTGGTGCCGTCGCGGAGGTATGCGACGCCGTCTTCATGGAGGGGGTGAGTTTTGACATGATCGACAAACTCGTCCCGGCGGTGTTCTTTCCACTGAAGGACAACACGTTCTCCGCCATCGGAGTGCATCATCGGTTTCTCGACGTTCTCCGACGAAGTTCGGCAGAGCCACCCATGTTGTACCCGGCCGGCGCCGAGTTGGGTTGGCGCTCCACTTTATTGCAGGCCCTCATCCCTTACGAGTTGCGCTGCGTCTACCGCCCCACTCAGCATTCGGCCACAAAAGGGGAGGCACGTGTGGGCTGGGGTTGCGTGAGACAGGTCATAGACAACATCATCGAAGAAGAGTCGAGCAATCCAACGGGAGAAAGGCAGGTGTTGTGCTTGCCCTGGACCGTCAATCAGATCGTAAACCTCGAGGCGAGCCTGGTGAAGTACGGCTTCAAGGTGAAGCGAGTGTTCCAACTCTATTGGCAGAAGGAGGATCACATGGGCGAACATTTCTGTGCCTACTTCGATATCTCGGCGTAAGTGGGTGCACCGACGTCTTTCTCTTCCCCCCTGTGCCCTTGGTCCGTCCTCCTTCTTCCTGCTCGCGTGTTTGATTGGTTTCTCTTGAACCTAACTTGGCCAGGGCCAAAGCGTGCGTTCGCGTGCGTGGCGGATATGTATTTCACGTTTCGTGGGGGGTGCGCCCATTGCTGTTGCTTGAACTCGTCGCAGAGAGATAAAGAGAGAAGCCCGCGCCCTTTTCCTTCCCTCCCTTCCCTCATTGCTTTGGTGCTCGTGTTGGTGAGGACGTGTGTATGCGTGTGTGCGTCTGTTTCTCCGTCTCCGTCACGCGGAGTGCAGTGGGCACTGGGAGCCTTCAACGCCACGTGAGGGCGCGTTCAGCGGCTCTACATCGACGACTGCTCCTCTGTATATTCTAGTCCTTTTTCTCCAGTCTCTCATGCTGAGGGTTGGGTAATGGTGGGTAGGAAGGGCGACGGGTTACACCGCCTGATGCTCTCTCTTGCGCTTCCCCACCTTTTACTCTTCCCTTGCCCCCTATCGTATAGCCTTTTCCACAACTCCGAGTAAAACTGTCTATCCTTAGGTATATATATATATATATATGTGCATATATATTTCCCCTTTCCCTTCGCTCTCTCCATCTGAGCACATTGACGAGAGGCGAGTTGGCTCGATAGGGGACGCGGGGAGCTGCCCTATCCTTCGAAATAGGAGGGATGGGGACGACCCCAAGGCATCCGTTGAAGGAAACGTGAGGTGCAACCGCTGTGGACTGAAAGCGGGTGCCTCCACATCTCGCTGAACCCGTACACATCTCTACAACACGTCCTTCGTTTATGGATGGCATCATTTATAGGTGCACAACTCCTAACCTTCTCTCTCTTCCTTACCTTCCACCCGATTCTTCGCCTCAATCTTTGTCCTTCCGATTCTTCACCGTGCTGACGGGCGCGTGTGTCTTCCTTTCATCACTTTGCAAGCTTGCGTCGGCACGTCGGCGAAGGGAAAGCACACATTTTGGCGGCAAGAAGAGACAGGAAAGGGCTGCGTCGTGTACTCACGTGGGCGCTCCTTTTCCTTTTTATCAAGCTCGTGCTCTACGCAACTGGCGCCACTTCTCAAAGCTGTTCTCCCCCCCTTCTGTCTCACTAACGCCTTCTTGCCTCTCTTTCTCTTTTTACTACGTCTGCCGCCTTCGTCGAGGAATTCTCCGTACTCAGCCATACGTCGGTGCTGCAGCTTGCCACATAGTTTCATTCCCATCTCGCTCTTCCTTTTGCCATACACAGCAAACGTGAATCGTGGGATACCCCAAAGAGCATTTTTTCTCCTCTTCCTGTTTGGCTGCTCTGCTTCGCCTACTTCATCTCTACCCCAAACTCATCCGTTCGAGAGTTGACGGAGCCGCGGGGCCGACTCCCTCCCCGTC
This sequence comes from Borovskyia barvae, assembly GCA_030849085.1. NCBI lineage: Eukaryota > Euglenozoa > Kinetoplastea > Trypanosomatida > Trypanosomatidae > Borovskyia > Borovskyia barvae. The sequence continues at coordinate 77,837 of JASAOM010001055.1, forward strand.
CCCCCTCTCTGATCCCCCCCTCCTTACGAGTAAGTCTGCCGTTGCTGCATTTTTTCCCCCCCTTTCTCTTGTTGCCCCCCTCGTTGTGTTTTCGCTCTCGCTCTCTCCCTCGCTCTTTTCTTTTGCTGCAACGTGCCGCGTCTTTTCTCATTCGGTGCGAGATTGTTTCTTGTGGACTGGCGGAAGTCACGAATTTATCAGAAAAAAAAGGCCTCGGCTCACGGCTACTGCTGCTCTCCCTACGTGCTCCTCCCGACACGCGCGGTATCACGAATGGGGGCGCACCCTTTGATTTCATTCTACGACTCTTTGCAAGCTCGTGTGTGGCGATTTCTGCATTTCTGTTTTTGTTTCGTCTGCCTTGCGGCATGACTTGAGCGTGTTCGAGGAAGTTCAACAAGGCACTGGGCACAACCAGTCGATAGTTGGGTTATAATTCTTCTTGTTCTCGCTGTCGTTTCGACCTCTTCCTTCGATTTTCTTCCCTCCAAATCTTCTTTTCCTATCTGCAGTTGAGGTCGATTAGCAAATCTGCTGAATGCCGCTTCCTTACCCACCCGATGCCACCGCTCCACGTGGAAATATTCGGGTGCTTCTCAACGGCCGCATATTTGTCGGTCCGGACTGGCGCGTAATGATGGTGAGTGTGGTCCTCATCACCGTATGCTCTTCACTATTTGTGTTCTACACCAATGAGGTAACAGCTGCACGTGTTCTCGTTGGTGTCACAGCTCTCGCGGCGGTTCTGCTGTTGCTGCTTTGTGGATTATCCGATCCAGGGGTTGCTCCCCAACGTGCACCACCACGACAGGACTCCCCGCACCATGAATCGCTGTGGCGGGAGCGCACCTACATCGATCGGGAAGGGCGACCACACCACACTTGTGTGGAGATAAAGTGGTGCTGTAGTTGCCACAATTACCGCCCTTATCGTGGTGTGCATTGCCGGTTCTGCGACCGATGTGTGGCACGGCGTGACCATCATTGCCCGTGGACCGGCACCTGCATCGGGGCCAAGAATTATCGCTCGTATTTCGCATTGGTGAGCATTCTCTCGATTACCCTCGTAACCGCCTTTGTGGGTGGCATCGAAAGTTTAGTTCAACGCACGATACAGCACAATAAGGACGCATCGACGAGCGAGGAAAGCACCAGCGCCTTCACCGCCGCCCTGGTCGACACCTATTGTGTGGAGCTGCTGCTTATTCTGCTCTCTTTCGTGTTTGGTCTGCTGACGTGCACGTTGGCTGTGCATCATGCGTATCTCATCTCCCAGAATTTGACTTCTGCGGACGCCGCCCGAGAGCTTCGAGTGAATACCTTTACAAACGGTAGCGTCTTCGCGAACATCGCGGCGGCAGTGACAGGCTGGCGCTGCGAGGAGGAGGGGCTCAGCGAGTGTCACCAAGCATGCAGTGAAGTGGTCGTAGAAGCCGGCGATGCTGAGGAAGTCGGCTACGCGCCTCGGCTGTCCTCCGTTGCGGCTCAGCTGGCAGCGTGCGATACAGCGGTGAACGCAGACAGCCAAGCTTAGCAGATCGATGCTCCTCCCTCCCCTTTCTCCGATGGGGCGGTTTGGCATGTGAACGAGTCCCTACCGTCTCTCCGAACCGATGCAGTCCCGTACTTCTGCCTTCCTCCCCCCCTCCCTCCCTCCTCTGCTCCTCCATTAACGCACACAGGCGCGCGTGCCGGAGCTCCTCCCTTCTTTTTTCTACCTTTTCTCCTCCTTGCCATACCTCCCCAACACCGCAGCCCTGTTGATTGCAGAGGGCAATGAGGCAGCCGATGACGAAGGCACGGGAGAAACCGCCGTGTAACGTGAGTAATGCGTACCTCCGACCTAAACTGCGCTGCTGAATAGGTGTGGCAGAAAGCGTGTCCCTACTTGGCGTGCCGAATGGTCTGTCTGGCGTTTTCTCGGTTTTATTCACGGAGGCGTGGGATAGAGAGGTGACCGTACCGACTCCATTCTTTTCCTCGGAACAGGCGTCTCCTACGCTGCCGCCCGCCTTTTCCTTCCTTCGTTGCTTGTTTTGCCGTCTCTACGAGGGATGTAGGATATCTCTTTTCTCCCATCCCCATTTCTAGGTGTTCGAAGCCTTTTGCTGCTACACCATCCCATGGCCACCATGTTGCTCTTTCATCCACGCTTTTTCCCCACTTTCCCCTTTTCTGTTTTTGCCGGATGCGTTGATGGCGTTTCGGTGCCTCGCGAACTTCGGCATCGCGTCTTGTTCACTCCCCCCTTCGCCACACACCACATTTGCAGAGCAGCCACCACCTCACACGTACACACACGCACACACACCGATAACTTTCTCTAGTTTAGCTCCAAAAGATTTCACGCCGTTGACGGCAGCAGCGGGTACTTCACCGGTGCTCGAGAGGTGCGCTTATCCCTTTCCTTCTCTCTGTCTCTCCTCCTTTGGCGAAGAGGGCCTCACGAGGCGCTGCTGAGATCGCCACCACCGCAGGTGCGTATCTGCTGTCGACGGGTAGCATTACCAGTCCTACCCTTCTCTCTCTCTTTCCCACTTCCTCTCTCTGCGTTATCGATGCAGACGGCCACCGCTCCCTTCATTTTGCGCTCCCATTTTAAGGATGCGCACGTCTGTGATACGCAGATCACGCGCCCCATCACGGAGCTGCTGATCCACATTATGGGGGCCCAACTGACCAACAAGTACGATGCTCACATACCTGCAGTCGCCAATGCCCTCTACACCCTCTTCTCCATGTCACGGGTACAGACGCTAGGCCAGGAATTCTGCGAACTTCTGCCCGTCTCGAAAGGACATCCATGGCGGGCGGTGGGGCCCTCCCGTATTTTCCTGCTCTCCGTGCTGCAACTCCTCGAGCCGACCGCCATCTTCCTCGCTGCTCGTCGCTTTTTCCCTGACATGGCAGTACCCGAGGTGGAGGAAACGTTGCGCAAGGTTGTGCTTTGTGCTCTCTTCCTTTTTGAGGACTTCGGTACGCTGCCACACCGGCTCATGCGAGTCCGTTTCCTCAGCTTGAAACCCTCGAAGAGTCTGGAAGATAGCGATGGTGCTCCTGGCTCGTACCTGGTGTTGGGCCTGCTAACCCTCGTAGAGCTGGTGGTACGGTTGTGGCGGTACAGCAAAGTCCACCGATCTTCCGAGGCGAGGCAAGCCAAAGAAGCTACCATAACTAAAAGTAGTGATGACGACGACTCCGAGGCGGCTCGGTCAGGGAAGTGCATGCTGTGCCTCGGCAATCGCAAGTCGCCGACAGCGACCAACTGTGGCCATATCTTCTGCTGGCGATGCATTGCCGAGTGGATTCAGTCCAACCCGCAGAATGCGGCATGTCCCTTCTGCCGCCAACACATCTCGACCCAGTCGCTGGTGCCACTGTTCTTCTACGTGGCGAAGGATCCCACACGAGTGGGCACTGCCACCGATGACGGGGCGGCTGCGGCGTAGCGGCTCCCCCTCCGCCTCTCCCCTCGTTTCCCCTTCTTCGGTGGTTCAAACCTTGGCGGTGCCGTGGCAGCACTCCCACGACTGGGACCGCTGCCTCTCCCCTCCTCTCCCTTCACCTTCGGGATGTGGTTGGTGCTCCCCTTTCACTTCTTCTCCAATCCTTCTGGGGGAGGGGAGAACTCTTCAGCGTGGTGGCAAACGCAGGCTACAAAAAGAAAAGGATCCTACCCTCCCTACCCTCTCCGTCCTCTTGCTTGCCGTCTTCCTGCCTGGTGGGCTGCGTCTCTGACTAGAGGTCTTTCGTGGTCTATACATGTTCCTTGAAGGATGGGTTTTGTGGGGCTTCGTTCTGCCCTCTTCCCCCCCCCCCTCTCTCCACCCTTCTCGAGGATGTTTTGGTTTCTCGAGTCTTCTCTTGCTTCCAGTGAAGCTGCCGTGAACTAGGAGAGAGAGAGAGAAGGGGGAGGGGCGGAAAGCCGAGCCGGCGTCCTCCTGTTCTTCTCTCCTTCCTCTACTTCAAGAGAAAAAGCAAAACTGAGAGGCGAGCGTTACGACGAAGAACTTGACCCCGCTTCGGTGGCCAACGCCAATTGACTTGGAGCAGCTTCTGTGTAAAGGGACTTTCGTCCCACTCCTTTTTCCTTCTCTCCCCTCCCTCCCTCCTAGTCCCTCTCCTGCGGGACGGATGTTGCCAACGCGGGCGCACAGACTGTCCCCGCGGCGTTGCCCGTGCTCGCTCCCCGCGTTCTTTACTGTTACGTACGAGAATGGGCGCCACGTGCCATTGCGCCTCCGCACCTTTCTTCGTTTATCTTTCCCTTTTCCTGTGCCTCCCTTCCTCTTCCCGGCTGATGTTTCCTCCTCTTCATTTTTCTTACTCCCCCCTCCTCCACGCTGACCAGCGTTACGGGTGCACAACGGCTCCCTGGCATCAACGTGTATCTGTGCCTATAATTGTACAGATGTAACACGCAAGAAGGCAAGCGTCTCTTACACCACGGTCAAACCTCCTTCGTCGTGGGCGCCGTGTTCGAACCCCTCCTTCTTTTATTTCTTCCCCTTTCCACTCTCCCTCCTTCCCGCATGCCGTCCACAGGGGCCGCAGATGTCGTCCGCGGTGACGTCAATGCAGCGGAGCTGTCGCTTTCAGGCATGCAGTTGACCTCGCTTGATGCTTTGCTGCCCCTTCTTGTGAAGATGCCACGGCTGCGGCGACTTGATCTATCTCAAAACGAGCTGCGAGATTTGCCGAAGGACCTCTCGGCACTTGACCATCTCGAAGAGCTCGACTTACGCTCCAACCCAATCGGAGGAGTTCACTACATCCTAGACGGTCTCCAGTCGCTGCCTCGTCTGTCGTCGCTCTCTGTGAGCCTCAAGCTGCCGGTGGAGGAAGAGCAGCTGATTTTGCGGCTGCCTGCCCTCACCGTGCTGAACGGCACAGATCTCTTCGATCCGGCGGAGGATGCGGACAGCACTCCTAGCGCCAACCGTGTGTTCGGCAACGCCGCTGAGGCTGCTTCCCTAGACAGTGGATACTGGCGCCCCGCTGACTCACAAGGCATTGAAAGCCTCTTCGCCGATATCTGTCGCCAAGACGCCTCGACGACGCAGGAATTTGCCGACTACATGAATCGGGTAGTGCAACATGTCACTTGCTTGACCGCCGCAGAGGACGACGAGCTCGCACAGGAGGGCGAGGTGCTCAAGGCACGGCGACTGCTCTACGAATATTGCTTCGGTGAGGTAACCCGGTGCGTTTTTAAGGACGGTAACGCCGAATTGGGGCAGCAGCTGCAGTCCCTCCTTCGATATGAATCGGCGTTGATGGACCAGTACGACCTGCACTGGCGCCGCCTCATGCGTGATCGTGATGATCGGCTCGCCCACACGCGACGGGACATCGAAGCTGCCATGGCCGACATACACGCGCTGATGCAGCACGTGCCAACGGGGGACGCTCCGGAGCCTTCACGCACAGATGCGAGGGTGTCACCACGCAGGATAGAGTCGGCGCCTAAAGATGCGCACGGCAGTGGCAGCGGTGCCCTCGACGGGGGCTCCAGCTCCTCTCTGAATGCCACTCCGCTGATACGAAATGGGCACAGCACCCATATGGATGTGAGCAACTTGGGGACTTCACCCCAGCCCGTGCCGCCCACCGGGTATGCCCGATATTCCCAGCGACCATCGCCGGAGTCGAAGACACGTCCGTCCACGTTCACGAAAGTGCTCTCTCTGAGGCAGCTTAAGGAGTGTATCGAGGATCTCTACGTCTCCAAACTCGCGTATGATGACAAGTGCATGCGCCATCGACTTCCACGTGAGACGATGGAGCAGCACATGTACACGTACCTAAATCAACGATACGGGTTGCGCGGCCTTATTCTGGAGTGGGCGGCCGCTATAGTGCAAGCGGTCCGTCGCTACGCGCCGGAGGACAACGATGTTGCCGTCTTCGGCAAAGTATTGCGCAACGAGGTAGATGAGGAGTTTCGCTTCGTACAACAGCATGTACGCGGGACGGTTCGGGAGCTCCTCCGGCAGCACCTGAAGTCGAAGATGCCACTCTGCGGGGTGGCCGAGTTAGATAACGCGTTGCAGAAGGCGATGAATGGGGTGATGGCAGAGGAGGCATGGAAGGAGGTGGTCACGTACATGTACAACGCCAGTGACGCAGCCCTCCTTACGGATATAATCCGCGCGCATCTGCACCCTCAGGTGGTGACGCCGCCGCAGCGCCACGTTAGAGGGGGTGAGGCAATGCGCTTATCCAAGGCGGTGGCCCCGCAGCTACGGTATAAAGATTTCGTGCGACTCCTGCTCGACTTCCAATTGGACGGCCACGAGCGATTTTTGAAGCCGTACGTGACACTTTTTCGCCGCTACGACAGTGACTTCAACGGCATTGTCAACGAGTCTGAATTCACCGCCATCCTTCACGACCTTGACCCGAGCAAGACAGCGGAAGAGGTGCAAGCCGTGGTGCAAGGGGTAGATCCGCATGGGAACCAACTCATCACCTTCTCAGAAAGCGTAGCGTTTCTGAATAGCGAACTGCTGAGGCTTGCCAGTCGCACACCTCCTGCTGCGGGGAACGGAGGAGGCGAGTGAACTCGTGCGCAACTCTGCGTGCGTGGGCCTTTCCCGTGAGTGGAATAGATATACGCATATAGCTATCTCTCTATAGGGGTCGATGCAATGTATCGATGTGTTTAGATAGGGATCCGTTCGAGTGGTGTGTACGTACCAGCTCTCTGATAGGAGTTTCTCTTTCCCCTGTCGGTCGCCCTTCTTTTATGTTTTAGATGACGTTGGTGTACCTCATCTCTCTCTCTCTCTCCCCGTTTTGGATACGGCAGATTTGTCTATCGACTTTCTTCTGTGTGCGTGTGAACGTGTGTAAGTGACTGCATTTATAATCGTTTCCGTTCCTTCCTTCTTGCTCTCCCGTCACCACCTCGTCCTCCCCCCCCTTCCTCTCTTCGTGCAATATCCTCTGTCTTTTATCTCTGAATGTTTCGTCTGTGGGGATGTGGAAAGAGGAGAGGGGGGAGGGGAGGGTGTGTGTGTGTGTGGAGGGACAAGCCGCACTTTGCACTCTCTTTTGTGTCTCCACACCTTTTTGCTGAGAGAGAAGTGCGGCTTGTCCCTCTACCCCCCCCCCCTCTCTCTCTGCCGCGCCTCTTCTCGCTGTTCCTCTCCAGTGCTGTATGGAGAGACTAGATGTGTAGAACCCCCTTGACACTTGTGTTCTCTCGTCCTTGAGTACCGGCGCCGTCACCATCCTCTTAATTCTCTCTCGATCTTCGACAGGCCCTCTCAAGACCTTCCTCCTTGCCTTCTCGAGTCCCGCTTCTGATGGTGGGGGAGGAGCGCCTTTTCTACTCCTCCATTCCCCACCCTCCGTCTCCTTCTCTTTCACTATCGAGCCGACCTCTGTGGAAGAGAGCGTGGGGGCGGAGAGCGAAAAGTTTCTCTTGCCGACTTTACCGGACGTTCTTTCATTGACGAAAGGGAGGGGGCAGAGATGTGATGGCGGCGGTTCCGTGGCTTTCGCTGGACTGGCTAACAATTTTTCAGATCGTCATGGCCACGCAAAAGGCGCGAACTGTACGGGTTGGATCGCGCTTTGCGGGCTGCCGTGTTGTTCGAATGCCTCGTGAGAGACGCACACCACCACCATCGTTCACCCTGTCTACAACGGCTTGTACCGGAGGTGCGTTGATGGGCCCCTCTTCCCACCAGTCCAGGGAATGAAGTGGCGGGGCATCATCGAGAAGGATGCATTCCATTGCACGGTGAGGGCAGGCATTAACGTCTGTGCGTTGCTGCCCGATACCACAGTGAACCGCTCTATCCTCGAACCTGGAGGGGAGGGGAAGGGCGAAAGGTGGGCACGTGTTGGGAAGGGTGGAGAGGGGAAGGAGAGGCCTCCCCCCTCAGCTGCTTTGCCCCCCTCTCTCTCTCTCTCTCTATCGCTTCCCTTCTGCCCCCTCTACCGCATTGGTTTTCCTCTCTTTTTATCATGCTGAGTGCTTCCCCCCACGCCCTCGTTGCCCTCACCCTGTGTGTGTGTGTGTGTGCACGGTATCGCACGGTTATATATGCTCGAGTTGCCCGAACCCACCCACGCCTATACACGCGCATTACAGAGGCTTATCTCCCCAACTTCGGGAGAAACAGGCGCTACAGGGCCAGCAAACACACACACACACACACGTATATATATATATATATATATATGATCTTGCGAGGAAAAGAGAGGTGACACCGATCTGTGTGTGCGTGTGCATGCGCTGGCCTACCTCCATAAAGTTTGTTCTTGCTTTGTGCGACGCGTTCCATCTTCCCCTCCCCCACTCCAGAGTTGCCTTCAGCGGCACGAGCAAACCACTCCACCGTTGGCTGTCTACGCCATGTCCACCGACTTTAAAGCTCTCCCTCCCGCGGTCAGCGTGAGCACCAATGTAGCGCAGCTGAGGCTCATGTCGTCAAACTATAATTTGACGCCCAGTGAACTTGCTGAGTGTTTTCTCAGTGCACGGCGCAGCAGCATCCACACGCAGCCGCCCCCCTCCGATTCCAAGGCTATTAAGAAGGCGCAAGAGCGCCTTGACACGTTCCATTCATCTCAGATGAATCCCTTTTTATACGGGTACATGTACCCGAACGAAGATATTCCAGATGCGGTGCTGAACTCTATCCGTAACCTGTGCGTCAACGCCGGCGGGGACTGGGCAACACGATGCCAGCGGCTCGCCTTCGATGTGCTCACGTCGGAGCTGCAGGCGAAGGCGTCGAATGTGATCCCACGCGCTAATCATGACGACCCCATCGGACTTGCGCAGCTGCGCCGAGTGCTGCCCAGTCTCAAATATGTGCCCAAGTTGAGTGTCACCAACGCGCATTGGCGATTCGTCGGGCAATACCTCGACGACGTTGCAGAGAATGCAAAAATTTTCGCTGCCACGGTGAAACTGCAGAACACCGGATCACACGCCTTTACGGTGGAGGTGGTGCAGACGCAGACAGTGATCGATGGTTTGCGGGTGGAGGATAGATTTGTGGAGACGAAGCTCGAGAAGGCAGAGCTGCAGCGTGGGGAGTCCGTGGAGCTGCGGCTCGTCATGCAGCAGCCCCCGCGTACCGTACTGTGGGAGTACGAGCAGCTCGTGGTGCTCTCCGTCAGCGGAGTTCTGCGCTACTTCATCACCTTCGCCGTGATATCGCCCAAGCAGAATTTGTTTCGACAACGGCTTCCAGGATGCCTGCCGCTGACCGTGCAGAACTCGCCTCTAGGGGAGTATAGCGCCCCCCTTGTGCTGCAGGTGCTGAAGCACGCCTTTATCCAGCAGCAGGGTTACACCAGCCCCTCCGTTGTGCACCTTCTCCTGGGCAAAGCTGTCAACTACCGTCCGCACAACGAGGTTGTTATGACGGAAGCAGTGAGACTCGTCGAGACGTTGGCGGATAGGCTCGACGTGGCCGCCGCCATCTCCTCCTACTGGGCCTCGCTGCCGGATTCCAAGAAGACTCCGCTGTCACGGCAGTGCAAGCCACCGGTGTCCTCGGCTCAGCCAGCTCGGTACGCCCCGGGCTCGGATAAGGTCGGCTCCTCCAGCGGGGCCGCCGCCGAAGCGCTTTTTCCCAACAGTGCAACACAACTGCCCGAGGTGCTGCAGCGTTCCCCACCGGCGGTCATCATGGGCGCTATCTTAATTTGGCTGGCTCAGATGGAGATTGCCGTCTTCGACTCTTCCTTCTTCAACTGCGACCCGATCGGCTACTTGCAGAGCATGCCGCCCTACCTTCGCGGTATACTGGTGTGGATTTTAGATCTGTGCTGTGGACTCTTGGTTAACCGGGAGGTCAACGGCGTGAACGAGCGCGTGCTTGCGCTGACCTTTGCGGCGGTTCTGATGCGGCACCATCCACCACAATGCCGTGCGGAGGAAACAGAGGCGTTCTCAGACGCGCAAAGGGCCTTTGACGTCACGGGAGGCGATGATGACACGAGCGGTACCGTGGCAGCGTCGGAGACCTTTTCCACCGAGGTTGCCTTCCACCTGAACGCCGTCACGGCCATGCTACATTGGATCGCTGTTTATAGCGTCAAGTACGCGAAGCGCGCGAAGTAATGACGTTTATGGGTAACCACTGCAAAAAGAACAAAACATTGTGAGGGATACTACCCAGTGAGAGGCCGCACCGATGGATCCGCTGGCGTAAACTTCAGCTTTAGATCACGCCAGCCCTGCTACTCGTCCTCTTTTTCTCTTTTTGCCTCTCTTTCCCCATGTGGATGGAGCCCCTCTATCGTATGGCCCTTCAGGCCAGCTTCACGAGATCGTTGTCCCCCCTTCCCCCCCTCCCACCCTTGAGTCTCAGCCGATGCCGGCGCGTACCCTTCTCCTTCCTTCTTTCCCCAGTTTTGCAGATTTTACGCGTTGCAATTTCTGTGAAGTTCGGTGATACGACCCTTTTTTCGTGCCGTCGGGTTGCTTCTTTTCTCCTCCTTGCAAAAGAGGCGCCCCCCTGCTCCTTTACCTGCAGTGACCGTGCTGAGTGTGTGCGGCTGCAATCTTTCCGCTGCGGGTTGCGTTACCGAGGTTAACGCACATGTAAGTTGGGCTCAGCGCCTCTCCGTGATTTACTTCCAGTCTTCGCGGATTCTCGACGCCTCGTGAAGGGCCTTGAAGCCCACCAAGGTGGGTCATGGGCATAGCCTCTTTTTCTCCAGAAGGGAGACACCAACGGGCATCGCTGCAGACATTCTCTGCACGCGTCTGTTCCCGAGGTTGAAACCGCCCCGTTTGTTCCCCTCTGCTGAAAACTCTTTGCTAACCTGGTTGAAGGAAATGCAGGGTGCTGATCTTCTACGCACACCCCGACTGACTTTTCATTCTCCCTTTTATCGTTCCCATTTCTGCTCTTTCCCGTTCTCCTCGTCTCCACACTCCCGCGACTCACAAACACACACACACACATATATATATGCAAAGCTACGGCTATCCTACCCTGCAAGGAGGCGATTCGTCGTGATGGAGGCGGCTCCGACACCTGGGGCACAGCCAGCTACGGTGGTGGAGCGTCCCATCCATCCAGCTGCACGATGGCTCGCGAAGCTGTTATCGCCCATGTCTTTGCGGGATCAGGATTTCACTACGGACATGTTTCAGCGAATTTTATGGAGCTCTCTCGCCATTTCTTTCCCTATTGCCTACTGGATGGGCAACATCCTGGCCACCGTCGGCGGTTTGTTCGCAGCCATGCTGCTTTGTTTTGTCCTGTTTGTGCCCAACTGGTGGCAGCACCCTGATCCGGATCTCAAGTACGCCAGTGATATCGAAGTGTACGAGTATTATCAGCAGTACGAGGCAGCTAAGAAGGCTGCTCGTGAGAAGGCTTCCAAGAAGGCCGCTCCAGAGGGGGCATTCAAAGGTGCGGCTGATCCCCATTAAGACGAGGATCGTGCAGTGAGTACGCGCGAAGGGTACGACTTCACAGGGCAGGTAGACACGGAAGCGTGGGCAGAGAGAGGAACGCGTATCTGTCTGTACTGGTCGACGGCACGGAATGCGTCAGAGGAGAAAGCAAGCTCCGGCTTTTATGGTCATTGAACCCTCCTTCCTCTTCCTCATTGCCTCAGTATCGCACCTATCCATCTCTTTGGAAGCGCTTGGACTGAAGCGCCTCGCTGGCACCCCTGCTGCGCGCATCGAATGCTACAAGATCGCTCATGTGTTGCGCCGTATTCTCGCTTGGGGATTGGAGGTGCTTGCGTCTTTTCTCGTTGAAGAATGTCGCTCCTCTAAAATACTGGCGTGGAGTGTCGGTCACGTTTTTGGCTTCCCTCGAAGAAACGGATCCTCCCCGCTCTTGCGTTGGGGCAGGCCGCATCGTAATCGCTGCGAAGCTTCCGTTTTACCAGGCGCGCGCCTCCGAGAAAAAAAATTTCTGTTTTGAGGTATTCCTCGTGGAGGTTACAGCCTCTCCAGGGTTCTATTGTAGTGGCGGAGGACGAAGGGGGTGCGGCTCTCTGCCCCCCCCCCCCCTTCCCTTTCCACCCACCTCTGCTGCAATGACCGCTATGATATCCGATGGTGGACCATGGCGCGACGGTCTTGTACCTTCTCGTCAGGCTACCCCGCTACCTTCCTCTCCTCCTCTCCTCTCTGTTTCCGCGTTGTTTTCGATGCCTTCATCCGTGCAGCGCTTTGCTTGTACCTTTTCCGGTTCGCCTTCCTCATTCTCATTCTTCGTATCCTTACTCCTCCCTTCCTCCCTCGAATCAGCGAAGAACTTGCGTGTGGACGAGTCTGCGCTTACGCACGAAAAGCCGAGGGTTCCTCCGTCTGCATGCTCCTCCCTCCCTTGTGTCTTTTTCACTTCCAAAGCAGTGAAGCAAGAGGAGAGATCGCGCGCTCCGGATCGCACTGACGCTTCTATTGCAGACCCGAGCGGTCACATACTGGGGTGTGGTGGAGTGTTCCTCATGCGAGAGAGCGGGGCGCCTCCGACATTAGCGGCACCCACGTTCTCCACCTCTGGCGCCACACACCATCACGTCTCGCTGGAGCATGGCGACACGTATGTGGGCTCCGTCGAGGTGAAGCACGGTGTGGCACTTCCGCATGGCCACGGTGTATGGCTTTCCGGCGATGGGCGCACCGAGTACGACGGTGAGTTCGTTCAGCGATGGCGGGACGGGTACGGCCGTCTGCGCACGCCCACCTTCACCCTGTGGGCACGCTGGCGGATGGATCGGCCGGACGTGTCCTCCTCTGTCCGTGTGGACTACCCCAATGGTGGACGCTACTGCGGGTTTGTAGAGTTGAAGTCTAAGGCGCCACCGCTCGAGCCGGGGCTGACACGCTCGAAATTCAGTACATGGGCCGCCACGGTGGCGTTGACGCGCCATAACTGGGGCGAGCATGTCACAGCGGGAGGTGACCGGTACGTTGGGGAATGGGTGAACGACGAACGCGAAGGTTTCGGCTGCTGCGTGTGGGCCTCCAGTAGCCGCTACGTCGGTCGCTTCCATCGCAACCGCTTTCACGGCACGGGTGCGCTCTTCATAGCGCCGGCAGAGGTCGAGGGCTGCCTGTCCCGCTTGTGCAGTGAGGGATGGCGCTGTGAAGGGGACGGCGGTGGCGAGTCTGCCGCAGCACGTCCGAAGGGTAGCACCCTGCCTCGGTGGCCACCTGCTTCGCGTGGTGGGTGGGATGGCGTGGTAGTGGATGGGGTTTGGCTGCACGGCAAATGCCATGGAGAGGCGCACGTGACGCTACCGCAGGGAATCCGGATTTCTGCCGAATGGCGCACCGCCTCATGCCCAGTGGACGGTGAGCTCGTCTTGCCTCTCCTCTCGCCTCAGGCTCGCATGGATCCAGAACTGTATGAGTGGCGGGAAAGTTTTCAATGGGAGTCGCTACTCCGCAATGATGACGACGAGCAGCGGCGACGGGAGGCGCACGAGGCCGCGAGTGAGATACGGGCTCGCATCCAGCTCTCCAGCTCCACGGAGCTCGTGCGAAACGGCATACTGGAGCTCCTCAACACCCATGAGGTGACGAAGAAGACCCTCCGAATATTTAGGCGGTGTTTCTACTGCCTGTACGGCACGTGTGGGGCGGATGTGGAGGTGGGCGGCGGTGGTGGAGGAAATCATCTGGGCTGGTGTGCTTTGCGCCACGCGTATGGCGGCTGCGTGCACCCGCTACGGGGACGGCGTGTCGGCCCCGGCGACTTGGACTTGGCCTTGCGTGACATCGTCTCCCTAGCACGGTCGATGGTGCGCTGGGTGTTGGACATGATGGGACCGGAGCAGCAGTCGAAGGTGGTGGATTGCGGAGGAGAGGCGGTGGTGGGCCGTTGGGTGGCGGATGCCGTTTTCACAGAGTGCTACCCTGTCCTCCTCAATCTATATTGTCAGGTGTATAGCGAGCAAGAGACGGCACTGGCGGCGTCGCTGGCACGTTTGCGTGACACTTGTATGACGCTGGACGACATAGGTGTTCACTTCGCTCGACAGAGTGAGAGTCAGGCGAAGCTTTTTGATCCCTACACCGACGCGGTGCGCTGCGTGGAGCAGCTGAACATGAAGACACAGAGTCTCACAAAGCTGCTGAAGGTGCTAGTGCAGTGGTCGCGCGAGATCGACCTGTCAACCCGCATCACGTACGCGTGCACGGATGTACATCCAGCGCTGCCGAGGGATGTGGCGGCCTCCGCAGATGACCTGCTTCCCATCCATCAATACGTGCTGAGCCGATCTCGCTGTCTTCATCTCTACGCAGTGACGAGAATGCTGGTGGACTTTGCGGCTGAGCCTCTCTTCATAGAGGCTACCTCGCAAGAAGCCTTCGGTGTGACGACGCTGCAGGTGTGCGTCCTGACACTCCTTCGTTTGCATCCGTGGGAACGTGACAGTACTGGCATTCTCGTCCCGTTCTCTATGATGGTTGACCTCGTAGGTGAGGCAGTGCGGCGTCGTGCGGTCCTCGTGAAGTGGGTGTGGCAGGCGTGCTGCACTTCCCCAACTGCATCATGGAGGACGAGCGGTGCGGCCCAGAACGAAAGCGTGGTCCGCCGCTACGTGGCGCTGTGGGTTCCTCGAGTGCTGGGATGGATGGGAGAGCACGCAACCGCCATCGGCCCGCAGTCTGTCGATGCCGTCGGCTTCACCTCTGAAGAACTTGCCTGCATCAATCTTCGAGTCTTCGATGAGGATCTGGTGGAAAATGAAAATGAAAGGGAAGAGGCAGAGGCATTGCGCTTTTGCTGCTGGCTCTACGCATGCGTCATCTTCGACGCACTCCAGGTGCGGCTGCTGTACGGATCCTTCCCGATGCCCCACCACCTGCACTCTCTCGACGACGTCAAGGCAGCCTGTGCAGAGTTGCGCGAGGGGATGAGGGGAAGCGACTGCGCGTCTGCCTGCCTTCACTTTCATCGGACCACCCCGACGCTGTCCCTCATACCAAGCCATTTCCTCAAGATGGAGACTGCTCTGGCACGACTTGTGGAGGAAGCCTAAGCGGTACATCAACGATGGCCATCTCACATAAAGCGCTGTGTGTACTCCCCTGACCCCCCCCCCCCTCCCCCTCCCCTACACCATCACGAGCCTCTCGTGTTCTTTCCTCATCCCTGCTGCTTTTTTTTTTGGTGCTGCCATTGCTCATGCGAGTAGATCCGCAGCAGACGCCACGATATCCTTTGCGTACCCATCCCTTTTTTTCTGAGGATGGGTTTTTTCCTCCTCTTCCTTCCTAGTCTGGCTGCTGCTGCTGCGGCTCTCTCTCCCTGTGCCCGCTCGTTGCATCTCCCTTGAAGGAAAATGGAGGCAGGATACGATGGGCTGTGTGGGGAGGTCGCGGCGTAAAAGAGAGTGGTTGGGATGCCAGGAGCCGGAGAAGGGGGAGGCAGGGAAGGGGGAGAGACGGCGTCAAGGGTGGTGGTGAAAAGGGACAGAGAATGAGAGAGAGAGAGAGATACAGGCACGGATGTTGAAAGTCGAAGAGAAGCTCGACTTCCTCTGAGGACCTCGTGGGGGGAAAGCAACACATTCGCTTCAGGCGAATCCCCTTCCTCCTCCTCCTCGGAAAACGGGGGTTTCTACGTTTCTCATCACGTGCGCCACCGCTCTCGCTGCTTCTCTCTGTTCCCAACACCGGCGCTGCATTCGATGAAGTGGTTCGGGCAGCAGACCTCTCTCTCTTCTCTGCTCTCTCCCCTGCAGCAATGTTGCCGACTATTCGTGGTCTGCCACGTTGCTGTCGTTCCCTTACCCCCCTCCCCATCCCTTCCTCTCGCTATCGTGAGAGGCGATGATCATTGTCGAACTCGCCTCCATTCTTCTCCCCATTTTGTTTCTCCGTGTTACAGAAAACTTACGGCGACCCCTTGTCGCTGCAACCGCCCTACCCTTCCCTCCATGATCCATTCGTCTCCCGTCACCCACTTTCGTGTCCGCCTTGCGATGCACATGATTTTGTTTCACCACCACCTCGCCACCTTCTCGTCCTCTCTCTCTCTCTCTCTCTCCAGCTTTTCCCCTTCGTTCTCGCGGTTCTGCTGGAGCCAAGACGACCTTATGGATCTTTTGATTGCTGTTGCCGGGTCGGGGAAAGCCGGGCGGGGAGGGGAGGGGGGGGGGCCCGAGGAGGAGGGGACCTCACCGAGAAGGGAAGGGGAGGCGGCAGAGGAACACTTTTGAGGATAATGGCGTGGTTGATGTTTCAGCTGGAGCACATGTGACGTTTATATATATTCGCTTATCATTAGCTGCTTGAGCTTCTTCCCCTCCTCTTCTTTCTTGTTCCGTTTTGACTCCTCGCTCTGCGTGTGATGGCGGCGCTGCCGTGGAGTTGAGTTTCCTCTGCTTCTCATGTGCTTTATCTGGGGGCTTCCCAATAGTGAGCAGGATGATACGGAATCTGTGCTGTCACGTCGGGTGCTCCTTTCTCGACACGAAGAAAGTGACCCACGGGGAGGTTGGGAGGATGCCGAGAGCGTGCATCAGGAGAAGAGGTGATAAAAGTGAATCTCGTGTCAGTGATGTGGATATAGAGCTCAGTTTTCTTCTCTCTTCTCTCTCTCCCTTTCCCCCCTCGTCCCATCATCCTCCCACTCTCCTCTCTCTTTTCCCATGTGATGTAAGTCTGTGTGTATGTGTGGGAACGGAGTACGAAAGCGCTTCTCATGGGGAGGTAAAACGAAGGATCGAGTACCTTCTTGCCTTCTCTCACGTTCCTTTTCCCGCTATTGTGTGCAAATTGCTACCACATTTCGCACTTCTTCGCTCCCGAGCTGCTTCGGATGGATTGTATCCGTGGAAGACCCCCCGTGTCTGTTGTGTATGTATGCGTGTATTCTATCGAATCTCATCCACTCTTCTCCACCTCCCCGCGTTCTCTCTCTCTCCTCTGCCTTCTTTTTTTCTCAAACCTGCATTCTGCCTCCTTCCGCCTCCCCCTTCCTTTGTGCACCCATGTGAAACCCCCCTTCTCCATGTGGGTGCTCAGCTCCTCCGCTTATCATCTTTATTTCTAGTTTCCTCCTGTGCTACATTTTTTTTCTCTCTCTCTCTCACCCCTTCCTCCTTTTCAGTTGCCCCTCCCTCCCTCCCTCCCCCCCGTCCTCAGCCCCTCTTTCCCACCGCTCTGACTCGAATCGGTCGCCCACCTGCGTCGTGTCTTCTCATACACACCAAAATACACGGAGTGGCGTGGACACCATTTTTGTTTCGTATTCAAGCCTACCTACCCGCTTCTCTCTCCTCGTCCTCTCTTCAAGTCCTCCATTTCGCTGAAGCGGACGCTGTTGCTGCAATTCTCTCATCTAGAGCGTGCCTTCCTTGCCGATTTTTTTTGTGCGCAGAGATCCTCCTCTCCCTTTTGATTCTTTTTCTCTCCGTCCTACGGTCGGCTGTTTTTCATTTCTTCTCTTGTACCTCCTCGTCTCCGGCTCCCTCGAGTGCCGCGTTTCGCTATACGGCACAATGTTTATGAAATTGTTCAAGAAGAAGGATAAGAAAGACAAGGAGGAGGAGAAGAAAGCGGAGAACGCACTCGGCGTCGAGGATAGACGTGCGGATGGCGCGGATGCGTCTCAGGAAAAGCTGACGAAGGATGACTTCGAAACCCTCGACGTGCTTGGTAAAGGCTCCTTCGCGTATGTGGTGCTGTGCAAGCGTCTTTCTACCAACCGTTACTACGCCATGAAGGTAGTCAACAAGCAAGGCTTGCTGGACCACAAGCGTGTGCAGGACGTATTCACGGAGCGGAACGTGCTCACACGCCTCAACCATCCCTACCTGCTGAAGCTGCACTGGACCTTCCAGTCGGAGCACAAGTTGTTCTTCGTGATGGACTACATGCCCGGCGGCGACCTCGACAAGTACATGAACTCCGTCCCGAAGAAACAGCTCGATCCTGCGACCGCACAGCTCTACGGTGCAGAGATCCTCCTGGCTATCACATGCCTGCACGACCACAGCGTGATCTATCGCGACTTGAAGCCGGAGAACATTCTGTTGGACGGCGAAGGCCATTGCGCTCTTGCTGATTTTGGGCTTTCCAAAGATTTTCACAAGGATGGCCAGGATGTATCTGACAAGGAACTCCGCGCAAACTCTTTCGTTGGGTCTCCGTTCTACGTGGCGCCAGATGTCCTGAGGCAACGTGAGTATACCAACGCTGTTGACTTCTGGTCCTTCGGTATTCTCCTGTACCGCATGCTGTGTGGTCGTACCCCTTTCAATGGCCGCAGCATGACCGAGGTCTTTGATAATATTTTATACTCCGATCTGGCTTTTCCCAGTGGGGTGACCGTATCGCCGGAGGCGAAGGACCTCATCAGCCGTCTGCTGATGAAGGATCCTACGCGTCGTATAAAAGGGCCGGAGGTGAAGGCGCATCCATTCTGGAACAGCATCAGCTTCGAGGATGTCATGCGAAGGAAGATTGCCCCTCCTCGCTGGACGCCTTTGCCCTCCGTGGAGGAGATGCTGGCAACGCGCAAGAACGGCAGCACCAGCGCTTCCGCTCCCTCCTCAAAGAATTCTCAACAAGTGGTGAACACACCAGCTCAAAGCTCGCAGCTGAACGCGGGTCAGCAGCAGCTGTTCGGTGGCTTCTCGTGCACAGCAGAGAGTCACCTGGGCGGCGGTAACCGCTAAGGAGACGGAAAGGTAGGCGGAGGTATAGAAGTGACGTTCATGTTTTATCTTGCCTTCCTTCCCTGCGTGCAGCCGAGACGAGGGGCTACGGTGTGGGAAAGAAGGGAGGGAGAGGAAGGACAGAGAGCGTGCGGGGATTATCGCGCGTCACCGCCATCACCGGTGCGGTGGCAAAGCTTTGTCCTACTGCACCTCCTACCAGTTTGTATTGCCCTCAACCTTTTTTTTTCTCATCCTCTCTCTTCCTCCGCCTCATGATGTTCTTGTACCCGCGTCGACGTGGCTGCCTAATCTCACGCGATAAAGACACTAGCTCTTGGCGTGGCGGCGGAACGGCTCTCTGCCTCGTTCTCTTCCCTTCAGTTTCTCTCGCTCAATCAGCTGCGGTTTCAAGGGGGGAATACAATAAAGGAGGGGGTGGGGGACGCATCGATCGCCTCCTTCGTGAAAACCTCCCTCGCAAGAAGATTGCCTCACATTGGACCTCGTCTTCACCTCCTTTCTTTTTTATGAAAGAGAAGGTGGTACTGTCGGCCTTTGCTGCGAGCCTCAGCTAGCTCTCGCGATGTGTGCGTGAAGTGATCGAAATCCTGTCCTCCTCTCCTTTCAAAAACACACGTTGCGCGCCGTGCAGCCTGCCAACAGGTACGTCCTGCGACCTCCCCACTGACCATAAATGGGTAAGCGTGAGGCTCAGCTGAGGGGTTTGAACGACATCAGATATTGCAGCGTGCATAGTAGGTTTGCTTTTACCCTTTCATCTCCGAAGCAGGTGCGGGGTAGAGATGAAAAGAACTAGGATCAGGCCCGCTGATGTGCTCTTCATCTTGCTTTCTGCCACTGGTCCTGCAGCGGTGATGGCAGAAAATCCTCCTTGGTTCCCCTTCTTTCGCTTAGAGCAACGGTGGTTTCACTGACTCTTAGTGAGCCACTTGTCCTCCCTCCCAAAAGAAAAAGGTAAGTAAACACGTATCGCTGCACATCTCCTTTGATCAGCTACTCTCGCTTCGCACGCGTTCAGAAGTCGTTTGCCCTCCCAGTAAGGCTTTTTCCCCTTTTCCGTCTCACGGGTCATCGGCATCGGGTGGGCCGTCTGCTACACTCCGTCCCTCTTCCCCATTGAAATACCGCTCAAAAGCATCGCCCACCGCTGCGCTCCCCACTGCCCCCTTCTTTTATTTTTCGTGCCGGTATGTTTGAGGGTTTTCTCTCTTTCTCTTTCCCCCTTCTCAACTCCTCCTCCTCCTCTCCCTCTTCCTCTCAACTACTTCGTCTTTGTTGGCCTTTTCCGTGCGTGGGAGGGAGAGTGAGAGGAGGAGGAGGAAATGGAGAGGAGGCGGTTGCTGCGTGCCTCTCCTTTCCTTCGCTTTGCTTTTTTTCCCTCTGTGCTTCAGTTTGGCATTGTCTCTAAACGGAGAAGGAGGTGTACGACACCCTTCTCTCTTCTCTCTTCTCCTTCTTCTCCCCCCCTTTCCCTCCCCTCCCCCCCTTCGTTCTTTCCTTTACCTTCTTCATCTCTCACGTTCTCTTCTGGAGAGGAGGAGGCGAAGAGGGGGAAGAGGGAAGTAACAGTAGAATAGGAAGGCTGCTTGTGCTACTATTCTCATGCGCCTTCCTTGGCATCTTTTGTTTCTTTATGGTATTTTGTTGTGCTCTTTCGTGACAGCCTTGTAGTTCTGTGTGTCTTCGTGTCTCTCCCTTCCTCCCTCCCTTCTTCCCCCTTCTCCCGCCGGTTTTGCTCCTCCTCCTCCTCCTCCCATTTTTGTATCGGTGTGATTGCGTGTGGGCATGCAGATGCCTGCAGTTGCCGTATGGGATAGGGCTGCATGAGGAGTGAGGCCCTCCCCCTCCTCCTGTGCCTCTTCCGAGTTCAAATCGCTGCACGCCCCTCCGTTTTCTCCGTCTTGCCTCCGTCGCTCACCATTTTCCGCTCGGAATGAGGAGGCAGTCCTCCCGCGCCTTCTCCTCGCGCCCTTTTTTTTTCGCGGTTCGGCCGGTCCGGTACCACCGCCGCTGCGCTGTTGAAAGTTCTCGACCTGAACCGAGTGGACCGCACACGTGAAGGAAAAATGGTTTGATACTTTGCTTGTTGTTGTGCTCACCACGACGATGCATCGGTGTGGAACTTGTGCCCCAGTTGATGGCTCTTTTTTTTTTTTGCCTTCTTCCCGTTCTACAACCGCCCCTTCCCCCATCCCTCCCTCTCCGTCGAAAGCATTCGCCTTCGCCTGAGCCCTACCCTCCTTTTTCCGTTCCCCCACTATACAAAAAGAAAGTTGGTATTGTTCGGGTCTTTCGGGACGGAGGATCTGCTCTTGCGGGTTTCGATGTGTGCAGGTGCATGTGTACGCGAGCGAGTCTCTCCCTCTCTCCTTTGTTTCTCGTGCCTTTTCAATCCCAATACGCTGCTTCTTGTGGCCTGGTTGTTGAGATGTGTAGTTCCTAACAGTTTTGGTTGCCTTCGTCCTCTCCTCCCCCTGTCGTCTCCTTTGCAGGAACCTTTCGTACACTGTGCTGTCTCTCTTTTGCTTTCCCTTTCCCTGGTGGTGCAACTGCTGGGGTTAAACGCACGCGGTGGTGGATAAAGGCGACTCCGACACCGAAGTCGACGGGCAGAGAGACGTCGGCGGTCCCCCCTTCCCTCACCTAATATATATATAAACCACCTCGAGCGGGTGCGGAGAGGCAGCACAGGGCAGTGAGGCAGGGGGGGGGGGCAGGAACAGCCTTTAGTTGTCTGCCACTTCGTGTTTCTCTCCTCTCTCTGCCTTTGGTGTCGAACCGAAACCACCGAACGAACGCGTTGCCGTGTCCACTCGGAAATGGCGGAAGGCTTCCTCCCCGCTCCCCCCATCTCCAGCCTTCTATCCCCGCCGTCTTTCCTGTAGGGCTTCCTTCCCTCTTCCGTGGTCACGGTATGGGGTTCGAGCATCCCGGTCGATGCGTAGGGCGCACCGTAAGTTCTAGTTTTTGAAGGACTCGAGCATCGGGCAGCGGAACGCCATGGAAGACGTGCGGAGGGCTCTCTGGATGGTTGTCTCACAGAGGAGTTGCTCGGCTGGTGATAGCGCACATCGTCCAACACCGTTGGGCGCTCCTCTCCTTCCTTTCTCTGTGCTGAGTATTACTGATGGCCTCAATCAGTGCTGCTCATCTGGGAAGTTGCCGGGGGGACGTAAGCGAGGCGGATTACCCTGAGGGTGCTCTACAACTATCTCTTATGCGTTCTCGAGAGTGGCGTGCCCGATGACGTCGTGGAGCGAAAGGGGCGGGTTTGACGGTCACAAACAAAATCGAATTTGTGATGAGCGATGAGGAAAGGGGGGGGGGGCGGTGGGGGATGGGAAGATGCGCGCACCGCTGCAAAGGGCGAAGAGGGTGCAGCAGTAGAGGGGAGGGCTGGGGAGAAGGGAAAAGGTCTCGTGAGAGGAGACTGCGGGCTCGCTACACCCCCTCGTGGGACTCGTGTGGAAACCAGAGAGGGAGAAGGCGGAGGAAGGAGAAGAATCATCCTTGGGTAGGGAAGAGGGGTTGCTGCATGCAGGAGCCAAAACACTGGGCGGTGGCTCCTCTTCTCCCCTTGGCCCTCCCTTCTCCGTACCTCCATAATACCCCTTCATGGCAAAGGTATGTCTGTGTCTCGCGGTGTTGAGTGGGTATGGAGGCACGAGGCGAGGGAGGAGGAGGGGACGGGGGGTGGGGGCACGTGCCACTCTTTTAAATCATCAAGGGGATTCGTTTGATGCCTCTCTTTTCGTTCATTTCCCCTCTTCTCCTCTCTTCTCCATGGCCCAGACGAGAGTGTATACGTATATATATATATATATATGTATGTATGTATGTATGTGTCTTTCTCTTTTGCTCTCTGTGGAGGTGGTTTTGCCCCCCTTTCCCGTCTTGAGGGGGCCGGTGCGTATAGGCTCCTGCCGGTCTGTATTCGCCACTCTTTTCCCTTCCATACTTCCCAACAGCCCCTCTGCCTCTCCCTCTCCGTCTTTTCTTTGGAGGTGAGCAAAGTGCGCGTCAGCACTGGGCTCCTGTCTTCGATAAGAAGTTTTGCTGGGGTGGGAGACACTTCAGACAAGGCATGTGAAGTGCCCATAGGCGATATCGGAACGCGGGCGGAGCAAGAAGTAATAACAGAAATGGAATGGAGGAGCCGAACGTGATATTGAGCGGTGCAGAAAGTGCCGCTGCCTCCTCCATCTCTGAGAGGGGAAAACCGATCCAGCATGGAGATAGAGAAAATGGAGGCGCACCCCCCCCTCCCTGTTGTTATGCCATGTGTGGGCGCGCACACACACACACACGAGTTGGAAAGGGGCGTATAAAATTTTATGTTTAGTGGGGGAGAGAGAGAGGGGCGAGACGTTCTTCATTTTCTTTTTTTGAGATGCTGCGCTGTGGGCTGGCTACGAGCCCGCTTTTTACCCCCTTCTCCACGCTGTATCGCTTGTACATTGCCGAACTTTCCCTTCTCTCTGTGATAATTCGAGGGGGCAAACTGAGGGCCCCCCATCTGGCCTTATGAAATAGCGATGTGTATCTTGTAGCTTTGCTTACCGCTCTCTCATGTTACTACACGCGCAGCCTGGTCGCACGCTCATTCTGAGTTAGGAAGAGGGATCACCTCCATGCGCTTGAACAGCACGCGCTACAGATACCGCACCTTTTTATCGAATGATCTTACCAACGCAGTGGATGTCATGTGTGTAAGAGGTGAAAGAGCGTAGCTCTGTTCATCAGCTTGATAATGGCGCTGCTCAACTCTCGCTGAGGTGCGTGCGCTGTGCCGGGGGGCGGAGAGGGGGGAGAGAAGGAGGGCGAAAGGCGGTCTGCCCCTCCTTTACGTGTTTTCCCGCTACCGACTTGTTATCCTCACTCCCGGCCTGTAGCGCGTCTCTGTTCTCTTTTACGCACACGCTTTCAGTTCGGGGTGCGTGTCCTCCGGCTTCAACGTCGAATTTGCTCGACTTCAAGTCCTCTTTCCTTCTCTCCCCCCCCTTCGCGGAGCAACCACCACCTGGTGACACCCTTTCACTTCGGGACCTCCACTATTACCGTGTGACGTCATCGCTCGCCCTTTCGCCCCTCCCTTTTCTCATGTTTCCCGATATGTACATATAAAAATACACGCCAGGTGAAGTGAGGAAATTTGTGTGTGCTACTGGGGTGCTTGAGCTTTTCCAGTGTCTTCTCCCCCCCTCCCCCCTATCCCCAGCGCCACTGCTGCTGCGGCAGTGGAAAAACAACAATCCCGACACGCACTTATAGAGAAGTTGAAGAAGGCTTTGCAGAAAGCGAGCGGAGGACGTATTGCAGATGGATTCTCAGGCGGATGGCACACTCCGCTACGGGGCGCCAGCTGCCGTGGTGGACCCGCTGCTTTCCTTCCTCTACGATCTTCGCCGCATTGAGGAGGTGGTGCTATCCTCCCTCGAGCACATGGGCGTCAACTGCTGTGACCTTCCGACACCGTTCCGCACCTTTCGCACCGAGAGCGCAGGACACTCTCCGGGAGAAGATAAAACGCGCGTTGGTGAGGAGTCGACCGCACCAACGTCGGCGCCGGCGTCGACCTCACCGCCGCTCGATCCTCTCGGGAGGTACGCGCGCACCGTGTTTCAGGACGACGCTGTTGCGACAGTGCAGCGTGTGCTTGGCTGGCTGGACGCCCACGCTGACCCGCATCACCCGAATACCCCCACGTCGCAGCACCTCCTTTTGAGTTTCGTGGCGGCAGCGGTTTCAGGCCGAGATGCGTGGCTGCGCGAAGTGGGGACCCGCGAGGAAGTGCACGTCGAACTCGGGCGTAAACGGCACCGCGGCGACACACGAGATGAACTCGCTAGCCCACGGGCAGAGGAAAAAACGCTCACAGATGGTACGGGCCCAAAGGAACACCTCGTCTCATCTCTTACTGCAGCAGAGATGCGAGCAACTGCGAGAGGGTGGCGCCAGTACGAGAAACTTCTCTCTATGTGCACGGAGGAAATGGAGTCCACTATAGTGGCTGTTACAACGCTGGAGTTGGGGCGGGCTCATCGGTCTCATGCAAAATGGATCGAGGAGGGAGGTGTAGGTGTGGGAAAGAAGTCGAGTTGTATACTTCCCGCTAGTACGGTTCTAAAGCAGAACTACGAGTCGATCATGCGGCTGAACGACGCCTTGGCGACATGCCAGTCAGCGCTGCACACGGCCTACGTAACGTTGGAGGACCAAACGGATATTTTCTTGGAGGAGGCACTCGTGGTGGAGCGGCAGGAACGCGTATTCCAAGCGCAAGTGACTCAGGCGAAAGCAGAGTGTGCTGCGTTGCAAGCCCTATGTCACTATATCAGACGATCTCGGAAGGTTCTGGAGAAGGCATTGAAGCACGGGGTATGCTTCAACGAGGAGGCACGCGCGTGAACACGTAGGCTGAGTGAAATGTGGCAAGCGCACCCAGGGGCGCGGAGAAACTCCCCATCCTCTAACATATAAATCACACACACACACACACACACACACACGAAAAGGACAAGCAGTAAAGAGAGTGGAACTCTGCGCATAGACCTGCACGTACAACTCAACGAGGGCATGATACAGCCTTTCTCCACCCTCTCTCCCTGAAGTGAGCTCACCACCCGCTGTTCCGGTGCCATAAGAACAAACGAGAATATCTTCCTGATTTCGCACCCCGAATTACCCTACTGCGGTGCTGATGCTTTTCGCATGGGAGAGGGGAGCACTTCTACCTCTCTCCCCTCCTCTTCTCCTTCGTTGCCCATTTTCTTTGGGATATCCGATCGTCCTTCCGACAGATGGAAGGTGCTCTTCTCTTCTCCCCCTCGTCTTACTTCTATGAGGGACTCGCTGCTGAGCGTCAACGGTGCCGCTTGGTGTCGCTTCTGCTCGTGATCAATACGGGCGCGACACACATTTTCATCTTCTTTACCGTCACTCCTCCTCCTCCCTGCCATCCCTTCCATATCGCGTGCCCGGTTATGCACCGCTCACTTTCCTTTTTTGTTTCCGCGTTACCTGCACCGCCTCTTGCGGCGCTATGCGGAGAGAATACACCGCTGCGGGTCTGCTTTTCACCGTGTTGCGCTTCATTTAAGAGCAACACAAAGCGAAGAGTCTCCCAAGTTTTTCCCTTTCCTCCTCCTCTCCCTCCCCTTCACACCCATGGGTCGCACCAACACGAAGAAGCAAGAGGGGCGGGAGCAGCGCCTCAGCAAACTTCCGCAGTCGGAGCGACTCGCAAAGAACGCCCTCATCAAGAAGAAAGAAGGTCGTGTTCTCGATGCGGCGGAGAAGCATGCGCTCAAGATGTCCTCGGAGCACGGTGATATCCTGCGCCTCTGGGAAAAGTTGCGGACGGCGGAGGAGCCCACGGGGCAGCCGGATGCGCCACCCGTGAACAAGAAGACAGCGTATGAGCACAAGTATCCCATAGTGGACAAGCTGATGCATTTGATGGAGCCCAAGTTTGCTAGCTTGGTTCGCACACCAAGCGCTAGTCGTGTCGTGCAGTCCATGATCAAGTACGGATCCGCCGAGCAGGTGGGGAAGGTCTTGAAGTGGATTTCGAAAGACTTCCAGACGTACGCGACAGACGCCTACGCCCACTTTGTGGTGTGCGCCCTTGTTCGCCATGTCCCACACGACTCCTTTACCAAGTTGCTTACCCAAGTGATCCCCTCAGTGCCGCAACTGGTGGCCCACAAGTTCGGTATCGAGGTGCTCCATGCGGTGTACAGTAGCCGGTGGTGCAGTCCGATTGATCGGAGTCTGTTGCTGCTCGCCGTATTCAAGGATAACGTAGCTGTCATGAAGCGGTGGCTGGGGTACCCTGATGTAGAAGAGGTGCTGCGACTGAATCCGTCCCTGCAGCGGCGCTTGCTGACGCGCCTGTTTGATCTTAGCGACAAACTGGTATCTCAGAAGGAGGCGGTCGGGTACCCTTTCGTGCAGCGGCTCGTCGGTGCCTTTGTACGTCGAGGCACTCGGGATGAGGTGAGCGAGTTGTGTGACACGCTGCGGCCACACATCGTCTCCATCTCTACCACTCGCGAGGGCGCCCCTCTCGCCTCCCTCGCCTTTTCCTTGACAGAGCCGAAGAAGCGCAAGGAGGTGCTGCACAACTTCAATATGCGACTCGGCGAGCTCAGCACTGACAAGTACGCCGCCCCCGTCATCGCGCGCCTCTTCGACCTCTTGTACGACGCACAAATGCTGAAGAAATATGTGGCGACCGATTTAGCGGAACACATCGGCCAAGTCATCAACAATCCTTATGGATATCAGATCCTCATGCACCTCCTCACACCGCACGAGGATCGAAAGTGGAAGTTCCTGCTGCCCCACTGGCGGGAGCACAATTTGTTCTCCATGGAGAACCGGGAGTGGAACCGCCATACGTGGCTCACGGCCTCCTACGTACCGGAAACTGTTGAAATATGTGGCAAGCCGGCGGTCACGTCCCATCTTGTCGCGTTGCCGATGCTGGTCACGGCGTTCCTGCGGTACGCCACCGCTGAGGCGAATCAGGCGAAACTGAACTCCCACCACGCGGGCCTTATCGCTCGTGAAGTGCTTCATGTGGCGCGGAGCGAACCGCTCTACCAGTCGGCGCTGCAGTTGACGGCGGCGGACGAGGAGGCACTCTCAAAGCTGGCGCCTGCGCAGGGTAAGCGGGATCGTGAGGATCCCACAACAGAGCCGGTGACGGCAAAAGTGAAGCGCTTGAAATCGGAGGGTGATAAGAAGGCTCTCGAGGCAACGTCGGCGGTCCCGAAGAAGACCAAAAGTAAACAGCCAAAGATGCGCAAGGCAGAGGGAGAGATGGTGACGGCCACCAAGAAAATGAAGAAGCCGATCAAGAAAGTTTAATCAGTCCGTCGATGCAAAGTGCGTTACCCTCATGAGACAATGGCATTGCCTCTCCCCTCCCACCCACCTTTGGTAACTTGGGACTTGCTGTGGGTGTGGTGCGCTCTGCGAGGTGAAAGGGAAGACTGTCGAGAGATCATGTGCGGAAAAGAAAGAAGGGGATCTCAAGGCGGATAAGAATAGTGATGGTAGTGGTGCCGCTTTCCTTTTCAATGCGAGCTTCTTCTTCCTGAGGCGTTCACATCTCGCCGAGAAGTTGTTCCAACTTGGATGAACTCTGTCCCCTGTCGAGGAAGGCTTGACGCGTGCATCTGCGCGCAGGTATGTGTGTGCAGGTGCAGTTGGAGAGGGAAAGACGAGGAGGTGAGAGGGAGGGGGGAAGCAAGGCATGGATCTCGATCCGTGACACCTTCATTGGCGACACCCGGCGGCTGGACCCCAGCTACTCCTCCACACGCGCACCGAGCCTCCTCTGCTTCCGCTCTTTCTCCGCTCAACTCCATGTCGCCGAGCTACGCTTTACTTCCTCCTTTTTGGCGAGCCGTCACTGAACCAGTCGAGTAACATTAAAAACTAAACTGAGTGTCACCGGGAAGAAAAATATCAATAAGGAAAGCTTTCGAAAGGGCGTATTCGCCTACTTTCTCTCTCCCCTTCCCTTCTCTCCCTGCTCTCCAACAAACCCACGCTGGCGAAGCTCAAAGCGAAGGACGAGGTGGGTAGTGCGGGGACTTCCTGCGCGATAGGGCTGACCTTTTCCGGCGCACTGCAATACGGCGGCTCGCCTTTTCAGGTCCCCCAAATAGAGGCATGAAGCCGGAGGGGTGGTGCTGGTGGTGGGGACGAGTAAGTTCGATTTGGCAGAGTCCGTCATAACTCAGATGGGCTCTAGAGGACCCGGCATTCGAGGCTGGATGGTGCAGCTGAGAGAGAGAGAGAGATGGTACCGGAAGAGATCGGGGTTTTCTACTCGGTGAGTATCTTTTGCACGTCATGCATAAGACTCTCTCCTAACGTGGGAAGCTGTTGATGTTCTCCTCCTTTCTGAATGCCCTCGTCTCCACGCAGGGACAGGTCCAAACCTCGAATGTCTGGGAAGCCGGAACTTCAGTGACTAACACGTCCTGTATCACGCTATAATCCGCGTCATACGGGAGGGGCTCTGGGCTTGGGGGGGGGGTGTTTGGCTTGCTAAACACCTTTGTGCATGCCCCCTCTTTCTCGCTACTCCGCTGTCTCGCTGCGCTGCTCTACCCATGTGAACTCCTCTCGCTTTTCCAGCTACTAGCAACGCCCCTCTCTCCCTCCACACGCACTCGCATATATATATATATATGCATACATATGGATGGTTCTGCCGATCCTGAGTGTATGCCCGCCCTCCTCCAGGTTAGTTGGTCGTCCTCACCATGTCGCTCAAATACGGAAGGCCCACCTTAAATGAAACTCCTCCATCTCTCTCTTCGTTACTTCTTCCTCTCTTCCTCTCTTCCTTCATCAACGTCGAGGGATCTGGCTCGTACTGGTGCCACCGCTGCAGAGCTCTACTCCTGTCCCTACAAAATATATACATCGATTTGAGAGGGAAGCCAAGGGAAAAGGGAGGTAAGCGAGCATTGGAAAAAAAGAGGCGCGCAGCGAACTACCCACGTCGCCCCTATCCTCCGCCTCGAATCTATACGCCCCCTTTTCCACCCCTCTCGCCCTTCTCCGTGGCGACTCCACCGTCGCCTCACATGCCGGCCACGTTTTTGCGCCTACTGTTCGTAGGTGCTCCAGGTGTTGGCAAGGGTACCTACTCTACTCGAGCTGCAGAGGCGCTCGGCTGCCACGCCGTCTCTAGCGGCGACCTCCTTCGAAAGGAGGTGGTGGCAGGCACCCCTGTCGGACGGGAGGTCAAGAATTTGATTGAGAAAGGCGTCTTCGTCCCAGATGAGTTGATAACGAAGATGATGGTGCGTCACCTCGAGGGGCTTCGTGCAGATGCGAACAAGCCCAATGGATACATCCTTGACGGGTACCCGCGCAATATTTCACAAGCAAAGGCACTGTGGACGTCAGGCGATATTGTTATCGATCACGTGGTCAACCTCACGCAGCCCCGCAACGTCATTATCCAGAAGCTATCGTCACGGCGTTCGTGCCCGGATTGCGGATTTGTGTACAACCTCGCTTTCATCAACGAGGGTGGGATCCGGATGGACCCTCTGATGCCCAAGGTAAACGGTGTGTGCGATAAGTGTGGCAGTACGAAGGCACTTGTCGCCCGTGCCGACGATCATATCGATGTCGTAACGAAGCGGCAGGAGCAGTATAGTGCAGTGGCTGCACCGCTCCTGCAGTTTTATGAAGAGAAGAGCATCTTGCACGAGTTCCCGGTACTTGGAGGTGCGAAGCAATATCTACCTAAGTTGCTGGAGCAGATCAAGAAGTTTGACTGAAGAATGCGTGACAGCGCTCGCGCTGCATATCATCGCTTGTGTGTCGGCTCTGGGGGTGTTGTGGGGCTCGAAAAGCGTCCCTTTCATGTTCGCGAGAGCGTGCGGCGCTCTCTTCGAGGTACCTGAGAGAGGGTGATCATGCGCTGCTTTTTTTTTGCGCGCGAGAGGTTATTGAGGCCCCCCCCCCTCTCCCCCGATAAAAAAGGGAGGAGAGGGACGGAAGGAGCAGAGAGGCTTACATCATTTTATCCTTTCCTTTTCCCACTACCAGGGGACTGGGCCGATTGCTGCCTCGACATGATCTCTCCTGTGGAGGGTTGGCGTGCCGACTTCTCCTCTCTCCCCAGGTTTGCATGACGCCACACATCTATACACACACACGCATATGTATATATATATATATATATACATATATATACGAATATAAACCTACACGGATCTTTTTACATCTATACTCTAACATGCACGTCGATGCACTTGCACCACTGTACCTGGCCACACCGGGCCGCACCCTCTGCCTCTTTATCTCTATATGGGACTAGGTACACTGACTCCTCTCCGGAGCGTTTTGTGAAACTGCCTATTCTCCGAGTGCGGAACAGTTCGAGCCTGCGACGGCTCCACCACACCCCCCTTTCTCTGAGGATGAGGGCCGGGTGCGGGACGGAAACGACGCTTACGCGGTGCGGTGTAACGCAGCCATTACTCCCCTTTATTCCTTTGGCGCTTATCCCTCCTTTCCTTCTTCCCCCCCCTCGTCCTCCCCTATGCAGAACTGCGATAGACTTGCGGAGTTTCCGGTTTCTAACGCCTCTTCCCCCGCTCCGCTTTTCTCCATCTTTGCCAACCATTTTGAGCTGCCCTCTCCCCTTTCTGCGAAAGTTTAAAAACATTTCTTCTCATCGTCATGCCTCCTCGCCGCAAGTCTACCTCCTCCCCCAAGGCAAAGTCGACGGCGCTGCCGTCACCGAAGGCGTCACCACGTGCGTCGATCACCCTCGCCCCGGAAAACCCCTCTCTGCCCCCGCCGGACCCGGCTGCGGTGCAGCGTTTGATCGATGAGGCCATGGCTCGCGCTCGGGAGCGACGTGCTTCTGGTGCGTCGGGGACAGCATTAACGGGCAATGCAGCCGCTAACGGTACCTGTGTGTGGCGTTCGA
This sequence comes from Borovskyia barvae, assembly GCA_030849085.1. Taxonomy (NCBI): domain Eukaryota; phylum Euglenozoa; class Kinetoplastea; order Trypanosomatida; family Trypanosomatidae; genus Borovskyia; species Borovskyia barvae. The sequence goes on from JASAOM010001055.1 coordinate 108,951, forward strand.
CCAAGAGCGCTCTTTCAGCTGCTCGCTGCAGCATTGGGGGGCGCCTGCGAGATTTCGCGGGAGCCTTCTTGGTCACGTGCGTCCTTGTGTACTTCGCCTACGCCTTCTACATGTTCAACCGTGAAACGCGGCTGGCTCAGTGACAGCTGACGACATACCCCCGTTTGTAGAGACCAACAAATGTGGTCGCGCCAGCAAATAGGGATGCGCGTGAATGTGGTGGCAAGGAGCGCGAGGGATGAGGTGGTGGTCACGACTCCCGCTCTCATTTCTGAATTTCGCCCTACACATGCCGACTTCGTGAAGGCGTCCTGAGGAGGGCGAGATAGAGGAGTTGACTCCCTCCCCCTCCCTCCTTTTGCGCCCTCGCACATCGATGGTGATAAAAAAGAAACGGGGGGGGGGAGCACCTTCATGCTTTTCACCGAGCCTTCTTTCTCCTTCTGTGTTCTCCTCCCTCACTCGCCCACTGTGTTCCTCTCAGGGTTTCTCTCTGCAGTCATGACACGGCTCACATGTCCCCCCCCTTCCCTGCATGTTGTGAGGGAGGAAGAAAGGGCGGCGAGGAGCGGGAAGCCCTTCTATATAAATATGCAGTACCGTTTGGAATGCGGAGAGGGAGGGGTGGGCGGGTGGAGACTCCCGTGCCTCCTCCTATTATTTCTCCCCTGTGTGTCGACTCTCCTCTTGAGCGCACTCACCAGTGAAAGGCGAGGTGAGAAGAGGCGTAGATGCTGCAACCCCCCCCCCTCTGTATCACCTGGTTTTTCTTTCCTTTTAGAATGGACGCGGAGACCGTCGTAGGATGACAACCAACCAACGAAAAAAGAGCGGTCCGATACCGAAGCTATCCTGTCAGGGTTTTGCAGTCCTACCAAGCACCTACCCGTCCTTCCCTCCCCGTGCCGCACTCCCTTCTTCATTTTTCCCCTACCTGCGACGCGCAAACTAAAGTGGGGACACGCTGGAACACGGCCGATCTCACCACGGTTTTTGTTTACAGGAGTGTACCGCCATTTCCCCTCGCTAGCCCAACTCACCGGCGTCTGCCTTTTTGGGAACGTAAAAAGGAGGGCGTTGTAAAACATGCGCTCTGTATCTCTCCGCCTGCTTTTGAAAAGACAGCGATGCAAAGAGATGAGCGGAGGACTTCGACGCCTCTCCCTCCCATAAACCTGCCCTCTTCTTCTCCACTGAGTGCATGCTCCACAGCAGTGTATGACTGCATTGCATATTCCCTCTATGCGAGGCTGCTCAAGCGTACCCACCCTGCGAGTTCTGCCCTTCTCTTCTCCTCCTCCATTTTCGCTGCATCTCGAGACGTTTTCCTCTGCTCGCCTCTTTCCCCTCTCTTTTTGTATCGTCGCTCTTGGAGTGAGGGGCTGTGCACTCTACCGGTCTTCGCCAGGCCATTACCGTAGTCGCAGCCCCCCCCCTCGTCCTTTCGCTCCTTCCTTCCCCGCTTCTTTGGGTTTCGCTTCACCTCCTCTTCTCCTCCATCTCGGCGATATACACACGCGCAGCAAGTTGTGGCTCTGGCCATGGCGCCTCACCTTCCATCGGACTATCTATGCACAGACACGTATGCGCATCCCTACCTTCCCCTCTCCATTGATACATCCATGCACGTACATGCACCGGCTCAACCTTCATAAAAGATTCCGAAGAATAAATGGGCGCTCCGAGCAAGACGAGCGCGTTGAAGGAGACTCTGCGCATCTCTGAAAGTGAACATCGGCTTGTGTGCGTGTTTGCGGCTAACGCGGTTGTGATGTCCTCCTCTAATGCCACAAACCACTCGGCACACCGCGCTGACACGTTGCTGATGCTTTGCCCTTCCGTGCACTTCATCGCTGGTGGAAATCTTTTCGATCACGAGACGGCCCTGAAACCAATCGATCCGAACGGGAGAGAAGGCATTTGTTGGAGAGACCACCGGGAACGTGGGTGCTCCTCCTCTCCGACGATCTTCTCCCCACACTCTTCCCCACCTTTTCTCTCTTCTCTACGTATCACACGGGTGGGGCTGTTCACCTGCCTCCAGGCTCTGTCGTGGGCGGTGAAGGGGAGGGTGGAAAATCTGCAGGGGCAACCGCATATTAAATGAGAGAACAGGGGAGTGTGAAGTGCCTGGAGAAGAATAGCGGGAGCATTTCACGCAAACTTTCTTTTCAGCAGCTCTCCTCGTTCTCTTTGAGGATGTGGTGCTGATCCTCGTTCTCTCTAGAAGGACGCAGTACTGCCAATTGCTGTCTCCGTCAGCCGTTTCCTTCACCGCCGCCTACTCTGATCTGCCTGGCAGTTCGCAATTTTGGTTACGCAGCCGCATGCTGACTGAACGCGTTTTCTGCTGCCGGTAAATAATGTGACGTGTGCCGCCGAGGGGTTTTCAGCCCCCCTCTCTTTTCTTTGTTTGCTCGGTTCTCAATTCTTCTCTTACGTTTCCACCAGCTGGTCAGCCCTATCCGTACCCGGCTTGATGTTATTGTAACGTCTTCTCTCTTCCTCTCTCGCTCGTTCTCTCTCATTCTCGGTTCGGTTCAGGGGCGGCGCTATGGGGTCCTGATTTTCTATAGCGGCGTGGTAGAGGTGCTGCCTCATCATGATGATGCTTCTGTCGTCGTTCCGGGAGGAGACTGATGCGTGATGAAGGATGGAGAGGGTGGAGAACGCGAATGTAATTTCTTATCTGGTTGATCTTTTTAAGGTGCGTATGGTCGTACGCGAAGTGAGAGATGCATTTCGCTCGCCGTGTGCTTGCGCGTTGGTCCTCTCCCGCAGGGGCCCGTGCTCTTTCAAGGTAATCTCTTTCTCTTTCTTCACGCCCATGTTTGGATTTTTACTCACACATCGAAGGAGAACTTGTTGATGTCTCCAGAGCGTCATCGCCTCGATGCAACTTCCCATTTGTCTTCCTTTTGCCCCCCCTCTTCTCTTTTTTTCGGTATACGACTCTCCAGATGCACACGTGTTCGATGCTCTCGCTTCCCCAACGTGCTGCCTTCATCGCGATGCTGCCCCCCTATACAGAGATGGTCTCCATGGGGACCGCGAACGCCACACTCACAAGGAAGTACGATGCAGAGTTTGATACACTCACAGCAGCGCCATGTCATCGTAAATTGAAAAGGCGCGGTAAAGAGGGCGTTGGGCCGTGACTCAATGCAAATTACGCGACTCCGTCCTCAGCGGACCCCCTTTCTTCATCCATTTGCTGCCTCGTCACGGCAGTGGATCGATGGCCGAGACAAACGGGACGAAATGAATAAAAAAACATTTCGCACTTTATGCGTTTTGTTGAGTACAGGAAGGGCGTCGTCACCTCTCACCATCGGCTCTTTCCCCTCCTTCTCCCCTTCTTGTCTTCTCTCACCACACACTCACGCGCCCTCTCTCTCTCTCTTCCTTTGTGCTTTCCTCTGATCCCCATGGTCGAATGCAGCTTCCTTGTTGTTGGCTCCTACACTTATTCTGCCCAGCACCATCCTATTTTAGTCCCACTCCGAGTCCTTTCTCCCTCCCGTATTGCGTCGAATCGCTTCACTTCTTCCCTCACTCGTTTTCCTCCTTCGCACTGCAGCCCGCACGCGACATACAACGCCTGCATCACGTCTTTTCCACCCAAAGGTAAGACGAACACAGAAGTAAGGGATCCTTGTCTTGCGCGGGGAGCACTTCTTCGTTACGGTGTTGCGCGTTTACCCGTGATTTTTTTTTTGCGTTCCCCCCCCCCCCCCCGCCATTACTTCCACAAATTATCTCTCCTGTCTTATCCGTCCTTTCGCGTGAGCTGCTGTGGCACATCCCTCTCCTTTCCTCTGCACCTCTCCCTTCGTCCGTCGACCGCGCTAATTACCCTTCCTTCGCTTTCTTTTTTTTATTGGATACTTGGGGAAGCGAACGTCGCTTGTTACTGTGCTGATCGGCTCTTTTCACAGCAGTTGTGCTTTTGTGGGGGCGAGCTGCTGCATTGCCGGGGATTGGTCCCTTCCGTCTCGTCCTCGCATCCGATCTGTTCCTCCTCCTCCTACCCCCCTCCCTACCCTGGTGAGCACCCTCCCTTCTTCATTCCCACGCACTAGCCTCGGCCGTACTTTTCGAAAATTTGGCGCTTTCCTTTTCACCTTCTCGGCGCGTGCCGCAGTGGTGCCGGCTGCGTTTCTGAAGAGTACTTCCTGCCGATTCGTAATCTTCCACTTGCGGAGATCCACCGCCGGCTGCGCAGGAGGCAGGCAATGTCGTCGCTGTCCCACAATCACCACTATGAGACACATCACCGCGGAACGGATGTGGTACCGTTTGACGAGGTGATCGGGATTACCCCAGACGGCGTTCCCGTCATCTCGAATGGTGATGAGTCTTACTTTAGCAACCTCGAATCTGTGACGCCCTTCTGCCAGGCGCTCAGCTCGTTCGAGCGTAAACTACCGCACAAAACTCCATACCGTAACCTCGGTGTCAAGTGGCAATGCGTCGAGTTTGTCCGGCGCTACATGGCGTCTCGCAAAGCGGTTTGGCTGTCTTCTATGCCTATTGCAGAGGAGGTGTGGGGCGAGTCGAACCTTTTTGTGCGTCTGAAGGATGGCGCACCGGTGGAATGCAGGCATACCCCAAACAAATCTCGCGGGCCGCCCCCTGCGGCGTCGGACATTATCGTTTGGGGGCAGAGTAGCGAGACACCGTTTGGGCACGTGGCAGTGGTCACGGAGGTACGTGCGGAGGCGGTTTTGGTGGCAGAGCAGAACCAGGGTTTTGAGCGATGGCCAGAGGACAAACCGTACAGTCGAGAGGTTCCCATGCGGAGACACAGCGATGGCACAGTCGAGTTAGTGGATGAGGATCCCATCCTGGGCTGGGTGACGGTGTGCAGCCCCGACTACGATTTCTGCGAAGGCGATGTGGCGGATCAGTTTCGCATCGTCACTGCACCGGGGTGTATTGTGCGGCAGCCGTTCCCCAAGCACACCGAGCTACCATGGCTGAAGACGGAGGACACGTGCGACTACTACCTTCAGCGATCGTTGTCGATCGGCGGTGTCCTCGGGAAGGACGCCCGCGCCGACGAGAACGATGTCCCCGGTGCATTTTACTTCCTTGACTACAACATGTGGTGCACGATTGGTCGCGCGGCGCACTCCCTGCACCGCATCGCCATGGCCGCCACTGAAAAAGTTCTTGCAGACCCGGACTCGGCTCACCTCCTGGAGCACTACTTCGGTGTTCCTCCGGAGGTCCAGCCGCTCCTGCGTCGCTCGTGGGAGATGACACCGGCGATGGGTGGCCGCTTCGACTTCGGGTTTGACGGCAAAATGGTGGCGATGATGGAGTACAACTGCGACTCCTCCGGTGCTTTGCTGGAGTGCTGTAGAACGCAGCAGCGCATGGCCGACTTTTATGGGGTTTCGCAGGGAATGTCGACGGGCTCCTTCTTAGGGGCGAAGTGCGTGACTTATTTTAAACGCCTCCTCTCCAATGACAAGGCGTGCCCGAAGCACAAGCTAATCCACTTCATGATCGACGACGACGACGAGGAGCGCTACACGGCTATGTGCATGATGGAGTTTGCAGAGAAGGCGGGGTTCTCGACGAAGCTACGCGTAAAGCTCGTGGGCTTCCGCTACCGCGACGGGTCCCCTGAGAACGCTGCTCCTCTCGCCATGCCGTGCGACCACCCAACCATCGTCGACGACGACGGTGAGGAGGTCCTCATGGTGTGGAAGACCTGGTCGTGGGACACGGTGTTGCACCAGTATCGCACGCAGTGTACCTCTGCCGAAGTATCCGCCGAGCCAACCCTCTCAGACATTCTTCTCAATAATAATATTCGTGTCCTGGAGCCATTGTGGAAGGCGGTGACAGGAAGTAAGGCGATTTTGCCCTTCATGCACGCTCTCGCCCCCGATCATGAACATCTTCTCGCAGCTGACTTTGTACCAACGAAGGACATTATTTCCCACCACTACATCTCCAAGCCTGTCAACGGGCGAGCTGGTCAGAACGTCATGATGTTCGATCCTGTGACAAACGACGAAGACCTCAGTTGTGCTCCAGAAGGAACAATCAAGGGAACGGGCTCCCAGAAACTGGTAGTGGAGTCACTGGTGACCTCTTGCTCTGCACCGCTCGGCCTCTCAGTGGATCAGACAAACGAATGCTCTGCTGGCCGGTTCTTTGACTCCATCATGATATTTCAGAAGCGGCTCTTTTTGAAGAAGTTCGAGGGGAGGTACTTCCCTATTTTCTGTGGATGGATGATTGGGGACGAGTTCAGTGGTGTCGTCGTTCGCGAAGATACTTCCAAGATAACCAAACTGTCGAGTACCGTCGTTCCTGCTCGGGTGGTGCGAGAGAATGTCCCTCTCGGTGTTGCGTACACGGACGAGGGTGAGACATAGTGCCGCCCCCTCTTCTTCTCCATAATCCTCTTCGCTCGCTCGTTCTTCTCTTGCTGCCCTCGAGGCGGTGCACGCTATCAAAGTGACCGCTATACCGCTCTGCCCACATGTTCTGGCGCATCGCAGCTCTCTTCACCTTTTTTGACTTTTTGAGGTCATGCCTCTACAGAAGGGGGGCGGTGGCTGGTGCGTCGGCCACGCAGTGAACCGGGTGAGCCTCTTTATCGATGGCGAAGTCTCCTTTCCTTTCTACCCTCCATCTTCTCTTTCCCTCGATGCGTTTCTCTCGTCGGTCTGAGGTACGTCGGAAGCTGGAATGGGTGGGGAGGAAAGGAGGTGTACGTGTGGGTAGGCGAATTGGTGCGGGGGTGGGGAAGCCATCCCGGCCGACGCCTTCCTGTTCTCTACGACCGCTTTTCCCTCCCTCCTCTCTGCCTTCTCCCTGGGCTCACGCGTCTGAACCTATGTGTGTTCGGTTTTTCTTCAAAGCTCGTGTCTCTTCAGGGGCCGACGGTGGGATCATTTGCTTTACTTCTCTTCTCCTTTACATTTTTTCGTTTCTTAAAAAAAGAAATCATGACGCCGCGTGCGTCTCTCTCTCTTCTTTCTCTCTCTTTCTCTCATCTCTTCCAACGTTACCGAATCAATGGGTGAAGGAAAGGAGGGTGTGTGTACGGTATCTCTCGGAGGAAGAGGAGGAGGGTGGGGAAGGGGATGAAGTGGTCGCAGGGGTCTGAAGATTTTTTTATTCGATGAAAGGTGTACGTGCCTGTGCTCGCGCCAATGAGAAATTCTTTTTGGTGAGGGCTGTACATCTCTATCTATATACGGAGAGGGAGGGGTCTCTTTTTTTTTTATGAGGCTTTCAACAATTTCGGAGTGCAGGGGTGGATCAAACCAGAAGGGGCAAAGTTGTGAGCGGGTCGGGTGACGGGGCAGCTGCAACTATCACCTGAGGAAAAAGTAAAAGAATGAAAAGCGGAGCAGACCTTACTCGCGTATATATGTACATCCTCGTTTGTGGAGGAAGAGGAGAAGGAGCCAAACGCTGCCGTGAAGCTGTGCGAGCCATTACGAGCCGAGGATCGGGGTAGAACCTACAGCTGCGGGGGTGTCTCGAGGGTGGGGTTCAGGCGGGAGCGTGCGCGTCTGTGGGTGTACCGTATCTAATCTCTTCGATTTTCAGGTGTGCCGTGCAGAGAAAATTCGCAGGACTGTATTGGCCCGACCAGGGCCATTTATTCGGTGCCATATGAGCTCTTGGAGTGGGCGGGGTGGGATTGTGGCAGTGATGAATGCATCACGCAGGGCATAATGAATTCTCGGTTGGCAAGGAGCGCGATTCCTCGAGTACACCATAAATTAACTTTTGTCTCGTTCTGCAGCGCGCGTGTGAGCAATGCAAAACTTGATGCGGAACCCGTGGTCCTTCATTCTTTCGGTGCGGGTAGGGAAAATAAGAATCAACGATGAGGAGGAGAAATGGAGGGCTGGGGGCACGCTCTGGTTGTTGGGTGTCACTCCACTTCTCTCTCTCTCTCCTTCCTCTTCATATCCTTGTGTGTGCGGGAGAGTATTTTCTCTATGCTGTTGAGTGCTGCCCTCCTGCCACACACCATCGAAGGACGAAACATTTCCATTTCCATTGCTTTCCTCAGAAATGCGCGCGGATGTTTTTCTCTTAGAGATGTGTGGTGCCCATCTTCTGGGGTGCGTCTGTGACGTTTCCTTTCGGTATGGCTTCAGCGGAGGCTTTGAGCATACTTGGCGGACCGTTCGGCGAGAGGATGACGAAGGGGTGGGTGGGTGGGTGGGTGGATGGAGTGCAGTCGCCACAGGAATGCCGTCGAAGATGATGTGGGGGTTCTGCGGCACCCGCTCCTGTCAGAACGCCTCCGGGTCGTTGTGAGGTGAAGAAAAATAAAGACGCATGCCCTGCTCGCCTGTGAGGGAACCAGAACGGATGCCCGTTTCCCCGCGGTCATCGATATTCCATCTTCTTCACCCCTCCTCGTGCGCACACGCCGACCACAGAAGTGGCGATGCAGGGATAGCGGCACTACCTCCTTCATGCTCCTCAACTGGGTTCCACTATCTCCTTTGTTTGTTGGCGCGTTGCCACCATCCCCCCCCACTCTTCTTTCTCTCTTGCTCTGCTTCGACGGCTCGTGTCCCTTTGGCGACACGTAATGGCTATGTCAACCTTTGCGTATGACGCATGGTTTCCCTTCCCGGACTCACACATCGGCTTTCGCGGTCCTCTCTTCTTCTTACTTGTCGGAGGAGAGGGGGCCAAAAGTGCTGGTGCTCCTTTGAAACCTTCGCCCCTTTTCCTGTCTCTTTTCACAGTCACCAAGTCGTTCGTATTGCCCAGTCTGGCTGCTACTCCATCTGCGTTTTCTCTTTTCCCATGCCTGTGTGCGTAGAGTGTGGCTGTGCGGTGTTGCGCATCGTCAAGCCTGATACGGAGACGGTCGAACGATGCGGAGAATGCGGGCGGGTGTGTGACACGTACTACGAATTTGGTGTCGTGCAAATTTGGATTGATGTGGTGCTGCTGCGCCGCCAGGCTTGGGCGCATATCGTCTTCAACCAGACGGACCCTTCCACGAACTTGATCATATTCGTTCTCTGCTGCGTGGTGGAGGCGGTGGTGGTGCAGAGCCTCACAGTATTGGAGGCCATCCCACGCTTTGTAGATGTGCTCCCCACCACTAGTCTGTACACACCAGAGCGCCAGGTGCGGTCGCTGCAACTTGTGCGTATCATTCAGAGCACCTTTCTCCCTTTCATGAATTACACATCCGCCATTCCGCGGCTGTTCATCTTTACCTTCACTGAGAACGCGCTTGTCGCGTCAATCGCGACGTGGTTAGGCCGATTTCTTTCTCACAAAAACGGGCAGGCTGCACGACCGTGGTTTATGGAGGCAGCGCTTGCATCCTATGCAAAGCTGAGCTACTTCCTCTTTCTCATTTGGATTATACCCCCGTCGATGCTGCCCATGGTAGACTTCGTCTATGTCCTTTGGCTTGGTTGCGCCTTTCGAGTCCTTGGCTTCGAGCATCATTGGCTGTGTACAGTGATGGCTGTGCTAGCGTGCGTGCTCGCCCGGGCACTGTTTCGCCATCTCACAAAATGGTGTCCGCAGGTGCTGTGTTGAACTCTGGGCAGTTTTGCTGTCCTCCTCCTCCTCCATGACAACGTAAGGTGGCAGAGGCAAAAACAAGCGGCGTGCGAACACAAAGACATCCGTGTGGTGGCCGTGGAAACCCCAAACACGCACCGATTCCACTGCCTGCGGAGATTCCTTCCCGCTTTTGCGAGCCCCTTGCCACCCAGGGCAGAGGGCCGCATTGGTAGAGGGGATGGCGAGCGTAGTGCACGCTTGTGCATTTTCTGTCCGATCTGGCTGTGAAACGGTCCTCGTTCTTTTTGTTCGCAGGAGCCCATCGCATTCATTACGATTCGTAGAAGGAAATCTACATGCGCACGTGGGTCGGGTGGGGCGCGCCCAACTGTATAGGATTCACCCTCCGGCTCACACGGCTAGCAGTGGTCCCCCCCCCTCCCTCCCTTCCTCCTCCTGTTGCACCCCCCTTCCCCCTTGTAAAACATGCATGTGAGACTCGACTCGCTAGTCAAATCCTCCATAAGGCTTTACCACGAGCTGCGCAGTGTCTGCTCCCTCTCGATCTCTTTCCCACCGCGCAGTATCTCAGCTCCTTCGGCTCCGTCATCTCTGCGGAGGGGGTGTCGCTGCTTTTCATTTCGACTTCATCATCGAAGTGCCCACCCCCCTCACCCTCTGCGTGCGACGCTGGCCACTCTCCCACCCACCCTACTCTCCTCTTCCTCTTGACTGCGTCCCCCCTTTCTTTCTCAGCTTTGCAGTATTGCCCACTTTGTGTTGTTTTGCAGCTCTCGCGGTGGAGAATCAACATTGCGGTAGTTCGGTTTATAGCATACGGCCTAGGTTCGAGCCCCCCCCACCACTCACCTTTGATTTTTCTTTTCTCTTCTCTTTGCTCAAGCACTTTTCATTTTCTTCACCACTCGCGTCGCGCGACCTCTCGTGCGACGGTTAACGTGCCTCTTTCATTCTGGACCATCGCATTCCTCCACCTCATGAGCCTCGAGGCGAGGATTGCCGTCTGCCTTCACGACTCCAAGTCGTCGTCCAGCCAGGCTGTGGCCCTTCGTGCATCGGCCGATGGCGTTGGCTTCACATGCCCACCCGTGTTGAAGGAGGCGAACTTTCCTGCCAATGAAACCAACTTTGCGGTGGAGCAGCTGCTCGAGCGGCCGAAAGCCAGCACGATCCAGGAAAAGATGATGGCCTCGGCCGCATCGGACTTCGTGAAGAAACACCAAAATTTGGTGGTGTTCGGCTACGGTGTGCGCTCCACCCCGAAGCGGCAGCTGATGTACGGCAGCCACTCCGAGGAGGGGTACGCGGCGAAGATCATCTCGGAAGCTGTTAGCCGTAGCCAGGGTGTTTGTACCATCTCCTGCTACGTCATCGGGCAGGATTTGCACCTGGTGGACCTCATTAACTTCGACAACGAGATCGGTGTGATCATGGAGTCGGTCAAGGAAGGCCCGCGGGTGCGTATGGTGGAGCGTGCGAGGGTGAAGTCTCCTGCAGACGTGCAGGCCATCTTCAATAAGATTTCACAGAACTATGAAAAGTTCTTCGAGGCTGTACTTCCGGAGAAGCAGCCGACGGCCGAGCTGGAGGCGCTTCCCCCGTACAAAGGGGATACCATCATGCTACAGCTCCTTCGGTACGATACCGAGGAGAAGTACAACGACTACGACGAAGCGAACTCGATGTCTTTTATCGCGCTTGGCGACTCGGAGCGGCCGGTGCTGTGTGGATTAGACCCGGCTCAGCAGGAGCAGTACGAGAAAACAAGCCGCGTCTTGCTCTCTGCCGCGGGTATCGTCTCGAGCATCAAATGCAGCCGGCTGCGCATCCCCTTTGGAAAGTCGAAGCTTAGCCAGCTGATGCGCCGATGCTACAATGCGGAGAAGGGCAACCCCTACAACGCCGTGAATGGATCGACCAACACGGTCATGCTCATCCACTGCTGGACAAGTGAAGAATGGGCGGAGGAGAGCTACCACAACCTCTCTATGATACGCCGCATCTGCAACACCCTCGGATCATCTGGCATCGGCTCCATTTTGCGTGACCTGCCGCTGGAAAAGTGGCGTCTTGACCAGGACATCGCAGAGCTCCGCGATGAGTTGTTGATTGCGACCACAGTGTACGAGTACCGGCCGTGCATCTATGAATCTTCCAAGGTCATAACGAATATTAAGGAAGAGGAGATGCGGTACATCACCGCCATTCAGGCCAAACGGGAAGAGGCACGCCAAAAGCAGCTTGCGATTATTCGCGAACGAGCAAAGGAGGAGGCGAACAAGATTATCAAAGAACAGGAGGCGAACAGCGGTACTACTCTGGCGTCCCTCGAGAAAACTTTGGAGACCAAGAAGCGTGAGAATAGCGCTCTTCAGGCAGAGCATGATAATCTTCGGCGTGAATACGAGCAGGCGTTGGAGAAGATCCGCCGCAAGAAGGAAGACGAGGAGGCTAACGTGGAGCGTTTGCGGGAGGAGGTGGTGCAGCTGGAGGAGGAGTTGAGGGTGCGTCAGACAGCTATTCAGACAAAGCAGAAACAACTGGAGATGGCAAAGCTGGACAAGGCAAAAGGCCGTGAGGCCATCCTGCGAGAACGCGGCAACGTGGAGGCGATGCGCAAGTCGGTTCTCGCGGAGCGGCGTCACCAGCGTGAACAGTGGATCAAGCAAATCAAGGATATCAATGAAAAAGTGCTGGAACAGCTGCGCTCTATCGTCGAGGAGCGCAAACAGAACGGCGAGTCCGTGTCAGCAAAAGAGGAGGCCTCGGAGAGAGCCGTAGCCGAAGACATCAAGACAATCGAAGATTATCTCCCGAAACTCATTTCACTTGAGGACGTCCCCGTGAACCCTGAGGAGACCGAAACGATCCGCCGCCAGTTTGATGAGGTGTTTGCGCAGGAGAAGCAGACGTATTTGTCCAAGATAGAGGAAGAAAAGGCCCGTAAAGAGAAGCTGGAGAAGGGCCTTGAGGCATACCGCAATCACGTTTTGGAGTTGGCGCACTCCAAAAAGAAGGAGAATTTTCAAGATGCGGTCAAGAAGGAGCAGCACCTAAGCTCCCTTGTCGATGGAGTTCTCACCTACCTACGTCAAGGTGTGAAGATGACAAAAGTGTCGCGGAAAGGCCACGTCACCCGCCGCTTTTACTTCATCTCCGAGGATGGTAAACGCATTCACTCGTGCGAGTTGGACAGCCAAGGGTCGCCTATCAATCGCCGTAAGCCGCCCGTCACCATTTGGCTGCGTGAGGTTCGCCGCATCGTCATGGGGGTTTACAGCGGCTCCTTTGTGTCGTTTAGCTCGGAAGGACAGCTGGCGAAGGCACGTGCGGAGGCCATCTCCGACAACGGCCCATCCTTCAGCGATCCCAAGCAGAACATAACACCGAGCAACATCGGCCGCAGCAACTACCGCGCCTTTGCATTACTACTGGGGGGAGGTAAGTCGTTAGAAGTCATATGCGATACCATCACAGACTGTGAGGCCTGGATGGTGGCATTGAGGCGCCTTTTGAACGTAAAAACTCCGACTGAGTTGGTGCTGGAACAGCGCTTGGACCATGGCCGTATTCAGGAGACACCTGCGACGGACCAGCCAGTAGAAATGAAATTCGGTGGTGCGCTGGACATCCGCAATATGCGCGGCTTCCTTGCGTTGTCGCAAGAGGAGGCTACGCTCTGCAGTGAGAATCATATCCCCCCTGCCATATTCCTACGCGTGAAGCAGGAGATGATCGACAAGGCAAACACCGGCTCCATTACTCTCTATGATCTTCGTTTGTCTTCCGGCTTGAACCTCGTCTGCTCCGGATGCATCTACGACTACCTCGTGCAGCGTCGCCTCATCCCTCTGCCCTTCTAACAACAAAGCGTCAGCAAAACGACAGGAGTGCGATTGTATGTTTTGCCCCTCCCCCTCCAAACGCGCATTCCTCTTTTTTAGGGGTTTAACGGCATGAGCGGCAACCAGGCGTGGGAGGAACAGTCTGGGTGAAGGCAAAAAGGAGAGGAGAGGAGGGCAGGGACATACGAGTACGCCAAAGGGCATTTTATTACCCCATCTCGTGCGGCGACAGATGGAAGCGTACACCCACATACTTACCTACATGGGTGGCAACAACGAAAGGAACGACGGAGCACTGAGAATGCGATCGGTTCAAACCCCCTTTTATCTTTCTTGGGACCCTCGCTGCTCTTCCTTCTCGACTAATGGAGTGTGGGTCATTTCTGGTACCCCCCCCTTCCCTCCCCTACGCTGGGGCGGGTGGCACATTTGTGTCGGTGTTGCGCTGCACCCCCTTTTTTTTCTTCCCGTGTAGTTTGACCAGTGCTAGTTTTCTACCGGTTTTCCAGCCTCCTCGCCATCTTTTATTTCTTATCTGGGGCCATACGGATGTCACGCCATATAACTCTTGACCTGCACTTGCTTGAGGTAGATGCTCATGCTTTGTGTGTGTGTGCGTGTGTGTCTCATCGCTCTCTATGGTGCTGAGTATTCTTGTAGATTTGATACACGCCTGTTTGTCATCTCTCTATTCCCACGTGTGCCTATTTTTTGTTGGATAGATTTGTGTTCGAGGGCTTCTTCCCTCCCACTGATATAAGGGTTGCCCAGGGAGCGAGAGTGAGAGTGGAAGGTATGAAGCTAGGGAGGAGGAAAGAGAGAGGTACAGCTGCGATGTTGTAGTGCAACTACCTCTAAAAATGTGGAGGGATTGCACGTGATAACTTCCGTTCTCGTATCTCTCCTCCTTCTTTTTGTCCTTTTCTCTTTTTCCTGTGTAGCTGCTTTGTCTCCTATATGTATATATATATATATATATATATACATATGTATGCATACTTGTGTGTGCATGTGTTTGCGTGTCGCTACCTCGGACATTTGCAAGTGCTGTTTCGTGTTGTTGTTTCTCTCTCCCTTTCTCTCTCAAGTACACCCTCTCGCTGCTGGTCTCTCTGTGACCTTTCGCATCAGAGTTTTGTGTGTGCTCCCTCCCTTTTTTCATTGCTGGTTCGCGTGTTGCGATTCTCCCCCTCTCTCTCTCTCTCTCTCTCTCTCTATATATATATATATATATATATATATGCATACGTTTATTATCTATCATTAGAGATGATACTGTTGGCTATCGAAGAGCGATCATCGTAAAGCGTCTTCAGTGCCTCATCGTGTGTGGTTGCATGTATACATCGAACAGAAAGCTAAGGTACCTACATTGGTTAGTGCAAAGCAGGGGACAACTTTTTCTTTCGACTTCTCCCTTCTGTACGGGGTCGGGTCCCTTTTCTCTTGGGATGCGTAGACGGAAGAGGAGAAGTGGAACGTGGTGGGGAGGACGAGGAGGTTGTGTGATGACCGGTATGTTGGGGGTCGAACGTCCTGGGGCGAACGCCGCTCCATTTTCTTTTCCCTTTGACCTGATTGAGGGCATCCACGGCAGTACGGCGCACATGCATCATTCCGCGCCTCCTACGCCGCCGCTCAGGCACCGTTCTAGTTGTACCCGCTCTGCGTTTTTTCTGATGCCCGGAGTAGATCTGAACGGAGGAAAAGGTGGAGGGTGTGAAAGACGGAGATGCGGGAATACACAGAAGGAAAGGGAGATGAGCGCAACTTGCGTAGGCTCGGGGCTTGCCAGGTACTATAATGCCTGATCCACAACATGCGATTGATGCTTCATGCAAAAGGGAGAGTGACCGAGCTTTTAGAGGCGTTGAGCACCCTAAACTGGACGGCGGGCGTCTCGAAAGTGGAGTGTCGAACCAACTATCTGATCGGTTACCCTGAGCCGCGTGAAATTCTCTCGCTTCTCCCTATGTCCTTGTCTTTCCCTTGTTTCGTTACTCCGTCGACCCTATAACCCATAGCCTCCCTTTTGGTGACGCGCGAGCGTGAACCCTGCTGAGGATGTGTGGAAGGAGATGTCATGCTCTCCACCCATAATAGCGCTGTTCTTCGTACCTTCTCTGTAGTCTTGCCGTCTTCGAGCTGTACTGCTTCACTATTCAATTCCTCCGCTCTGTCACTTCTTCATCCTTTCCTTTCCTTCCTTTCCCCCTCTTTCCCGGGCATCTTCTGGGTACTCCCTCAGCTCTCTTCCCCCCGCCCCATCCTCGCTGAAGGACCATCCTCCGAGGGAAAAAAAGAGCCGTTCGGAGAGGAGGGCCTATCGAGGGACTGCCCACTCCCGCTTCTTGTCCCCTTTCTGCTTTCCTCCGTTGGTGTGTTACGATGGCGAACTTCGTAGGGAAAAAGATGTGGCGTCTGCACGATGTCATCTTCAGCGATGGCGATCAGCAGGTGGTGCGGGTGCTGAAGATCGACCATCCTTTCCGACGACAGCGCATCACCATCGTGCCTACCCCACGTTATTCGAAGGATGATTACCTCGAAGACTGGGTGTACCAGCCGTATGTAAAGGAACACATGCTGTATGTGAGCAATGACATCTACAACCCGTTCTACGTCTTTTTATGTCGTGCTCTCTTCCGCAAAGGCAAGCATCCCGACTATGGCTACTTTCACCCGATGGGCTTGCCGGATTGTGTTGCGGTGGACCTAAGTCGGCGGGCCTTCATTAAGAAGGAGCAGCCATTCAAAACACCCATGAGCACCATTCTGCTGACGACCAATCGGTTCCGTGATCGCCATCATCCGTGGGTGTCACGACGAGCTGTAAAGATTGTTGGGGAGCAATATGTTGTTCACCCCAAGGAGGATAAGCAGTCCATGGTGTTCCTGCTGCCTCCTGCGTATGTGGCTGATGTCGTGAACGCGCTGCAGGAGCTCGGATTTGTGGTGAAGGACACGGCTGCAGCGCCGATCGGTGAGATAGCGACACTCGACAAACTGAATAGCTGGAGCAGCATGTGCCAACTCCTCGTCTTAGCATATTTATGGCTTCTCATCGCCCTCTTCGTCATAGGAGAGAGTCGCCATATCAGTACGATGTTCCGGGATTATAAACGGGAGCTGATCGAAAAGGCTGGCAAAGACCCTGCGAAGATGGGCTTGTAGAGACGGCAAAAGCGACACACGACCCTGCAGCCTTCGCCGCCTTTTTTGTCTTCTCTTTCTGGGTAGGGCAAGATGCGGTGTTTTACCGCTCTTTCGGAGCCGTCTACCGGCCACGTACTCCATTTTCCTTCCCTTTCGAGCTGGTGCGGCGTGTCGTGGCCATAAGTTGACGGGAAGAAGCGACACGGCGAGCTCAGCCTCAACAGAAAGGGCCGGCTTGTAAGAGAAGAAGGGGCGTGTGTGGACGGGGAGAGATGAGGAAGTGGGGGAAAGCGCAAGGGGGCCACTGAGATAGTAAGATGCTGAGTTTTCTCATGTGATTCTCTCTCCTTCTGCTCCACGACGCAGCTCGACGAGTCCTTTGCGCTAATCCCGTGCAGGTGTGTGTGTATGTGTGGCAGGTTCGCCGGAGGCTTCTGGAAGCAACATGGAAAAGTATAAAAAGGGATTAAGAAAGCACGAAAGGCGCATGCAGCACCACCCGTCTTGACGACCTCCACCTTCTCGTTTCCTCCCACAAACGAGACAATGACAAGGGGGAAGCCACTCCTGCCGAGTCGTGGAGCATCGAAGAAGTATCGAGTGGTGCCGAGCGGCGAGTTTTGCGGCTCGCCAGCTGGGGTTGGCTAGCGCATTTTCGTCCCTCTCCCCTCTTCCTTTTCGCTATCAACTTTGATTTCCGCTTGGTACCTGGGCGAAGGTACTCGGAGTGGATTCTCCTCTTCGTTTCCCTCGCAGCGTGCTTCTGCGGCGGCCGTGGGGGAGGAGTTCGCCGTAACGGTAGCGCCCATCCTTTCAAGGGCCACCCTTGTCTCCGACACGACTTCTCTCACACTCAACGGGTTCGCCCCTCACCCGCACACAGATAAAGGTCGGTTCCATTTTTCGTGACGAAGTTGCGGCGGAGCCGGACTCGAAGCGAAACATGGAGCGTTTCCGTCCGACATCAAATGCCAATCCAGAAGATGCTGCTGGCGGAAAGGTTGGACTGCTTTTGTGAACGAGCAGCGGTCCCAGTTCTGAGGTGCCACGCTTACTGCTCCATCCCTCTCTAGCGGCGGCGGCGGCGGCTTGCCAACTGCACTGAGTGGGAAGAAAAAGTGAGAGGTGCTGCTGCCTCGTGAAGAATGCCACGTACAAGGCAAGGGCAGTAAAGGGGTAGCTGAACTGTGGGCGAAGCGAGCGAACTTCTGGCGTTAGCTGCTTCCCTCTCTCTACACAAGCACAAACACAGAACGTATAGCTCCCGGAGAGAAAGGAAGACCCCTGCGTTGATACGGAGTGGCCCAGAAGGGAGATCTAACGCAGTGCGCGCCAGTGTCTCATGGTTCTGTGAAGAGAAGCCTAGCATCAATCAAGGACATATATGTTATTGGCGAACCCACCATGGGCAAGACCGCCAACACATCGAGGTGGTTTTCTGTATGACAGGATTAGAGTCCGTTATGCTGAGCCTTCGTCCAGAATCCAGGGCGGAGGTGAGCGAGCCTATTCAACGCGATACAACTGACGGGCCTGCACGCATGGCACTTGAGAGGGGAATCCCTCACGTCTCCCTCTCTCCCCCATCGACAGACCACCTCCAAGCAAATGTTTCTTTTGCTTGTGACTTCAAACGGTGGAATTGCTGGATCCGCACTTCCACGAAGCGTTGTGTGCACCTGTTGCATATGGGCGCATCGCCATGCTATATCGACATGTACGCCATCCTTTCCTAAGAGGCTGTCGTGCCCGATAAACTGAGCCGAGTCCGATGCAATACGAGCACCACGAGCTGAGCCATCACGGCGTTCCCACAGAACATCCCCGAACTTGGTCGTTGTGTACAGTGACGCAGAGTTGGCTGTAATCGTTATCTCTCCGATGATGCGTCTCGAAGCTGCATATTCTAAGCCATGCCCTGGTCTGCGAAAGTTTACGTCACAGAGAGAGAACAGTCCTACGTGAGGCACGTCTTCTGGAAGGTAGGGGGGCATACCAACGCCGCTTCAGCAGAAGACCCAAGACGAGGGCGCGACGGAGCCTGTTGCATACCTGATGCGACTGCTACTACTTTTCCTGGCGCGACTCAACAACCTCTGAGCTGCCCCCTTCCTATCTCATCCTTATACACGACTATTTTTGCTCATCACCGTGTTGAACTCTCCTGTGTTGTTTCTTTCTGCTCCCCTCCTTCACGCTGTTTGCTCAACAGCGTAACCGTACACGATTTTTTCTTCTCGATCTTTGCCTGCGCGAGGAGGAGGAATGGGAAGAGGAGTGAAAACTACGCTGAGCCGCCGAGAGCTTTCGGAGGGAGGGCGGAAGGGCGAGGGGAGTTCGGTATAGAGGAAAGGAGAGGAGATGGATATTTTCACCACTTTCTCAGTGTCATTAACCACCTTTCCTCGATCACGACTCCCACTTTTTACAGAATGGGATGCACATCTAAGCAACCTTACTTTGCCCATGCGGGTGCTCTCCTACTCCACCGGCTGATGTTACTACAGCGTCTTTTCCTCCCTCTTCATTCCCCGATCCCCCTCCTGCATCGGCGCTGCGGTGAGGAGAGGCAGAGGAAAAGTGTGTGCATTTGTGTGTGCGACACGTGTAGGGTTTCCCCTGTGCTTCTCTACTCAGCCTTGAAGGGGCTCTCATCTCTTTCACCCACCCTCAAGCTAGAGGGGAAGAGAGAACACGTCGTTTCTTCTTTGCAGCAGCCAACGTAAAACGTTTGACGTTGTTGTCTCTTCTCCTGTGCCTTTAAGTCCGTGAGCGTGTCACGGGACACCGCATCATCTTGCGCTGCGTAGGCGTTTCTCCTCTTTCCTTTGTTGTTAAAGGGGCTTGCAGGGGCCGCTAACCCGAGGGCGTGAGCAGCGATGAGAAAGCAGATGCAGGAGGATGGTAATCCCTTGAAACCTCATCGCTGTACATCTGAGAGCATCACCGCTCCCGTCCCTCTTCTTTCCCTTTGCCGCTTGTTCACTGGAAAAGAAAGAAAAGACGAAAGAAAGGAGGGTTCATGGCCACGTTTGCTGAGCTCTCTGTCGACACACCGGGTCCTCCATTCTCCACCGCTCCCCTCCCCCCTCCTTCGCTCTATCCTCTATCCCCTATGGCTGGCAGGCCGCCTGCGCTGTATTTCTCTTTCCCCCCTTTTCGCTGTTTTCGCTGCCCACTTTTGAGCTGACCGTTGGCTCAACGTCATGGGCGCTCCCTCAATTCTGGTCGTCGGGCCGAATCCGGCCTTCCAAAAGACACTGACGTTCGCGAAGCTTCGTGTCGACGAGGTGAACCGTGCGACGTCCGTGCGCCTTTACACGGGAGGGAAGGGCACTAACTTCTGCCGTGCTGCTGCCTGCTACAGCGGCAGTAAACATTTCTGCGAGACCACTCTCTATACGTTTCTCGGTGGCGAGAATGGGGCGCGCGTTACACAACTCTGCGAGGCGGAAGGCATTGCGATGCATGTCGTACCTGTTCCGGCAGAAACGCGCACGTGCATTACGTGTCTGGACCGTACAGAGGGGACGATGACAGAGCTCGTGGAGCCCTCTTTCGCTGTACCGGACGAATGCGCAAGGGAGATGGATCGAGTGATCGTAGAAGGCCTTCACCACGCCGATGGAATGGCCATTATGGGCAGCCTACCGGATGGTACCAGCCCCGATCTGTATTCTCGGTGGGTGAAAATGGCTGCCGCAGCTCATAAACCCGTCCTTCTCGACGCCGTCAAGGGCATCGAAGCAGCTCTGCAGGTGCCTGACGTGAGCCTCATCCTGAAGGTAAACATGGACGAGCTTTACAAGTTGACAGGGCAGGCCACCCCAGTGAGCGCCTTTGCGTACGCCATGAAGGAATGGAAAGTGCGAGTGCTGGCCGTCACGGATGGACCGCGGCCTGCGTACCTCCAGGCACGTGGTGGGCCGCTGCAAATCATACACGTTCCGCAGGTGGAGGGCGTAGTGAGCCCCCTGGGGGCTGGTGACACAGCAGATGCAATATTTCTTTCTGAGTACCTCCATGGTGTGTCGCCCGTGGAAGCCTTCCGGCTCTCTCTGGCGGCCGCCTCCGCGAACTGCTTACAAGCGGACGCGGGCGTCTTCGCTCCAGACGACATGCAGCGCATTGCTGCCGGCACTACAGTTGCTTGAGAGTGTCAGAAGTGCATACCACTACGACACTCCGCAGTCTTGCGGTTCGCTGGCGTCTCAGGCGGCGGGATCGTAGTTCTTTCTGCCCCCCGTTCTCTCTTTTGGGAGCTCTTCATGAAGCTGTGAACTTTCCTCGCTACTCATTTGCCTTCAGGCAGTATCATTGCGATGCTATCGGGAAACGGGGACCTCCCTCGTACCCCCTCTCCCCTCGTAGGTGAGGAGAACGGAGAGCCCACCACCGCGCGTCATCCAGGAGTTTGGAACTATTGGTGATGCCACACACACGTGTGCGCTGCCGTGTAATTTTTCGCGATGAGAGTTCGAAACCCGACTGTGACAGTTGCGCTCATAGCACAACACAGCCGAAACGGGTATGCCACGTTGTGCTGCCCCGAGTCCCACCCTCTTTTCGTCTTTGCTGCGGCTAACACGCTCCGCCTTCTCACGGCCCTTTCATTTCCAGGGTCAGGGGGAAAAACGGTGTGAGAAGCGGTGCTTTCTCGCCTTTTATGAGTTTCCTCCTGCAAACTGCCCGTATGTGACGTTTGCTTGGCTTCCACATCACCCGCCATCTTCCTCCTCCCTCCTCTTCTTTTTTTTCGTGCAACTCTCGCCTTCTCTGTACATCTACACATTTGTGTACATAAATAATCGTGGCGAAGAATTCACGATTTCTACAGCTCTTACGCATTTCTTCTTCACTTCGCTCCCTCTATCCTCTCCTTTACACGAACAATGGCCAAGGGAAAGCGCTCCGCTGACGCCAAGGGCAGCCAAAAGCGCCAGAAGAAGGTGCTGCGGGACAACATCCGCGGCATTACCCGCGGCTCCATCCGCCGTATGGCCCGCCGTGGTGGCGTGAAGCGCATCTCCAGCGAGATTTACGAGGAGATCCGCCGTGTGCTGAAGGCCTACGTGGAGGACATCGTCCGCTCCAGCACGGCGTACACGGAGTACGCCCGCAAGAAGACCGTGACGGCGTCGGATGTCGTGAACGCGTTGCGCAAGCGTGGCCACATCCTGTATGGCTATGCGTAGATGCCGACGACAGCGTGCAGATGCACTTCAGCTCTCGCTGATGCATCCCGGCACCACCCATAGATATCATCTTTTCGCTCTCTTTTTTTGACTTCCATCTCCCTTCTGTTGTGTCGATGCTCCTTCTGAAGCACGCGAGAAAAATCTACTCTTCCATCTTGGTGCTCGCTCACTCTGCATAACGGTTCCACGTCAAGTTCTCGCCGCCACTTGATGTACTGTGTGCGTGCGAGGAGTACTTCTCCCCCGACCCAGGTGGCCTTTTTCGAGGTATTCCCCAATAAGTCGTGCGACTACGTCGCAAAGAAGCGAGAATCGCATTCGATGACTTTCGCCGGAGGAGATTTCTTCTCGCTTTGCTGTTCCACTCTGTAAGACTCATCATTCGCGTCATACTACGGAAGAGCATCCACGACCGCCCACGAACTCATCCTCCGTTCTCTCCTTCACTCCCACCCGGCTTTGTGCGGCTACTTCGGGGCTTTGTAAACACGAAAGGCCAGAGGGAAGAGCAGATCGTTCAGCCCTCCTGCTGTGTTTTTCTCTATCGCACTCCTCTTCTTCTTTGCCGTTAGAAAAGGGGGCACCTCCCCCATTTGTCTACCTCGCCATCATCGACACGTGATAGTGATACCGGTGTGTGTGTGTTAGGTGGTGGTGGTGGGGGAGACATAAAGCGCGAGCATACGCACACAGCAACAACACCAAAACAGAACTCAGGTGTCTCTCATGGAGATGGTCAGCACCACCTGCTCAGTTATGCCAGAACACAGAACGAGCAGATTGCTCAGGTTGTGACCGAGAAGAGTTAGAGACGTCGCTGAGCACATCCAGGAGTGAGGTTCTGCTCCGGTGGAGTAGAACTCTCTAGTGATGCCCTTGAAGCAGCTTGGAGACATGCGTATTCGATGCACCGTAGCTCGAAAGAGAAAACGCCCCCGTCTCCCCAGCGGGGATTTACCTGTGTTGCTCGTGCCGTTGTGGGTTCTCTTTGTCAAGAGCCCCTGAGGGAGCGATGATCTTCAGTGGTTGTGGTGCTGAGCTTGTGACGGCCCCTGCCCGTGCGAGTCGATGCGACAGTAAGAACGTGAACTGGAGCATACGCGTGGGGCTCGTACACTCGACATCATTAGTATGCCATTCATCAGACACCCTTGCGGTGAGTACAACACACATCACTCGTAAACCTGAGCGTACAAATCATCATCTCTACTCTTTCTTCAAGGCAGCGGTCTCGTGGATGTGCCTCTTCCTCCACCAACCATGTCCATTGAAAATCTTTCTTCCATACGCGTGTCTAGAGCTAAGATGAGCACGCACACACATCGCGTCGCCTCCCTCTTTTCTCAAATGCTTCGAGAAACTCGTCTGTGCAAAATAGCCGTCGTTTCCGCTCGTTGTGGCCTACGACGGGCAAAGGACTGTTGTGGAAGCACACCATTCTCTCACTGACCGAGGCCGGCGCAGGTGGGGCGGAGGTGAGGACTTCTCGAAGCTGCGAATTTATCTTGTGACGTCACCTCCTCCTCATGGAGCAAGCACGGGAAAAGGCTCCGCGGAGCTCGCAGACTCGTAAGAGTCTCCTTTGGATGGTCTAAAGCAACGTGTCCGGACCCCCTCCCACCGCTCCTTCCATATCAGCACCAATGCGCTTCGGAATACCAGTGGTGCAACTCTCCTTCCGTATTGGAGGGTGAACTCGATGTAGACAAAAGAGGCGGCGTGCGGGTGTGGGGGCGTCTCCCCTGTTTCGGTTCCATCGGAAAATGCGGACGCGACATTCTCCCAATTTTTCCCATCCTACCTCATATGTGAGAGCGCGATGAACGACCCTTGTAGCGTGATGCTCGTCGGAATGGCTATCCCACCCTGCCTCTCCCCTCGTTACCCCACGTCTCTCAGTAACATCTATATTTTGTGCGCCTAGCGCTATTCTCTTTTTCTGCTAATGGGCTGATACCGATAGGGGGATGTGAGGAAATGGTGGCGGTGGAGTGCATTGCTTGAAGGTGTTCCCTTCTCATACAGAGGTCGTCCTCTGATGTTAAGTCTGGTGGGTTGTCCTGCTTTATAAAACCATCGTGACTGAAATTCTTTTTATTTTCGTGGTCTTTCATTTCGTTACTCAGCCTTACGTAACGGTGATGCGTTCCTCTTCCCTTTGTGAGTTCATTGCATCCACCACATATCGAAGCGATGCTTCAGTTGTGACTCGCCCGCAATTGCTCGAACTCCTGGGTAGATGTGGATGTGGCTCTAATAGGGCATCGCTGTGAGGGTACGCTTTTTGGTGCTCGTCTCCACAATAAACTGGTTCCGCCACTGAATGGGCGAGAGCTAAACGAAAACCGTCATCCCCGCCTGCTCGGCGTCGGTCTACAGCTGATGTGAGGCGTGGGGAACCACATCAGACAAACCATCAGCCCTGCATCCCGTCGGCTAGCTCAGCTGAAGGCCGCTTCAACGCAGCACTGGGGTCCCTCCGAGGGCATTTTTCGATCCTTCTACATAGCACTCATCGAATGGAGGTTGTTGTACGGAGCCGAGGCGTGGTGGGACATGGCGAGTGCCACGTGCCGCCAGTCCTTCGAACACCTGCACGCCAAAGCGGCTGCCCTCATTGTGGGTACCTCCCCCCCCCGTACGCGGATGGCCGAGATCTCCCTAAAGAGGCAGACACACTCCCCCTACACTCCATCGTGCTGCTCAAACGAACACGGCCGTACCTCTCGGCCATCGCTTACGGGGGATGCCTGGGAACTCTTGCCAGGAAGGTCTTTACGTCTGGGCATGAGGTACTGGATGCCCTGGAGTGCCTTGCTAGAGATTACGGGAGCATCGACTCCTTTGAAACCCCCCACACACATCACTCTCTCCGAACGAGTGGCTGGGTGTTCTTCAAAATCTCTTTGCCTGAACATCTTCGTGCGGACTCTCCACCGGAGGACAAATTAGCGGCGTGCTTGCGTCGCCTTGCTCGATTTGAGCATGCCCCTTACTCTCTGTGGATGGATGGTGGCTGCGTAACAGACGAACGCTCAGAAGCTGCTGCCATTATCTACCGTGGCGACGAGGTGGTAGCGACCGCCACGCAGGGGTGTGGCCCTCTGGCGTGCAGTTACCGAACTGAGTGCGTTGCGATGGAGATCGGCCTCACCCGCCTCCTCACCCACCTTCCAATGCATCAAGTCTCCAAAACAACCGCGCTGATTGTAACGGATTCACTATCGCTCCTCATGGCTCTTGAAACGGGTCCCACCACCGTCGACGAAGTCATCTTGCGTCGCTTCTGGACCATGATATTCTCCCTTCAGCAACGCCAGGTGCGACTGTTCTTTCAGTTCGTATTCGGTCCCTGTGAGATCCCTCGCAACCAAGCTGTACTTTGGCTGGTGAAGAGCACCACGTCACCACATCGCTCCCCTCTCGCCTGGATCACCGACAAGGTCACCGCTTTGAAGCGCCGAGCCGACGTTCCCCGTAATCCTGTGCAGCACTTCGTCAACCTCCGCCAGCGGCTCCTTCAACACCACCGCCCCGCCCCAAAGAAGGAGGCGGAACTCACACGACGGCAGGAGACGATCCTGGCTCAGTTCCGCATCGGTACATGTGCCCAGTTCGGATTTCTTCCCCGCCGCATCACTGGGATCACGGACACGCAGTGTCGACGGTGTCGAGTGGTCCGGACTACAACCGCTGCCGCGCAAAACCCCCCGCTGGAACCGCCCCCGCCAGAACCACCATCGAGATCTCCGCAGCCCCCTCTCTTTGCAACGCAAGCCTCCCAGCCAGCCCTGTGTCCGGTGTGTTACACCCGATTCACCAACCGAAGCCACCTCAGCAGACACTTGGTATCTAGTCACAGCACCCCACACGACACACTTGCTGCTCACCGCTCCCTGGCTCTGCATGGGGCTCCTCCAGATGGAATCTATCGGTGCCCGCTCTGCCCCTCCGCCACAGACTCGTATGCATGGTTTGTGAGGCGGCACATGTTCGTCAATGGCTTCCTCCCTCTCACCACTCCCACTCCGGTTCACGGGGTTCGAGTCATCGCTAAAGAACCCTGTCCGCATTGCCATCAACTATTTGCCATAACACACCTGTCCCGCTGCATCCATGCACAACATAGGCAACCACCATCAGACGCTTCAACCCGCTCTGTTGAGGAAGGGTCGGAGCCCCCGCGGCAACGACCCTGCCCCGACACGGGACCCTAGATGCATGTTCACGCCCAGTGTGGCCACGCCCTCTCCACCTTTCCAGGGCTGTGTACCACACACAGACCAGCCATCCAGCAGTGCGTCACCCCTTTGCAACAAATGAACGGTGACAACGCCGATCAATTCCCATACATTACAAGTCGATGCAGTGTAATGTGGGCCCTGACTCGTTTATACGTCCGGACAGTCTTCGAACGGCTCAACGTACGTCAACACAACGGGCATAACCCGCACGTCACCGCAGAGTTGTCCAGGCTGAGCTGCGAAAAGTCCCCAGCGCATTCCTGGTCATGCCTCGGCCTTGTTGATCTCCGTCGGAGACATGCTATCCCCGAGGAATTCCCCGAGCAGCCGGCTCCTGATCCTCAGCTTGCCAACCTCCTCCTTGGGCTTCTAAGGCGTGCTCCTGCTTCCCCCCCCCCCCCCCCGACTCACACGCGTGCATCTCCCCACTCCCACCCTCCTGCTGACCCCGACCCCCCTGTAGCGCCGTCTGCCCCCCTAATTTCGACTTTATCGTCGTCTTTTCGGTCTCGACGAGATTTGCCGGATAGGAGGCGTCGCAGAGAAGAGGCGGAGAAGGATTCGAATCCCTCTGCTCGACGCATTGTACGCCATCACGGTGGACAGGTTGGGCTCATAGATCAGGATGTAGCCGCGAGGTCTGCAGCAGTAACTCTGTTGCGTAGGAGTGAAAGCGTGGGTGTGTGCGTGGAGACCCGGTCCGCAAACGTGTACGCGGAGAGAAACCGCTCCACGTTCGGGTATGAGTCACTACGGCTGACTACCCCTCCTCCACTGCGGCTTGGTGGGGGGGAGGTCTCGCACAACGTGAGTCATTCCGTCACTGACATCCATAATTCGTGCTCACATTCACCGTCGGCGGCACTGCCCACCATCCCCCTGGCATGTGGCACTGGTGCCCGACCACACGGATCCCCTCCCCTCCCCTCTCCCTCAAACTGCAGGGGTGACGCACTGCACTCGAAAGACGCCACCGGAAGTACACCACACAGCCGCACCGAAGGGGTGCCCTCGAACAAACTCCACCTTCAAACTTATCCCCACTTCTATGTGAGACGGGGGCACCGTCATTCCCATGCACCAAGAGGGATTTGCAGGTGCAGGTAGAGTCAGTGCATTGAAGCCATCCCGTGCAAAACAGCGGAGTTGTGAAGGCTCTGCAGTGCAGCGAGCTACCGCTTCACTTCGTATCCCATCTTGGGGCTTCCCAGATCTACAGAGACAAGCTTGGTATCCCCGAGAGGTGCACAATGGCCAAGAAACTCTGCTCCTCACCCTGCCAACGTCCTTCTTGAGTAGAATTGGCCAGCGTTTTCTCTGCCCCGTCTCCACTGCCTACAACACGAGAGCCTCCCGTCTGCGCAGCTTCCCGGCCCATACGCTGTAGTACACATGCTTCGTTGGTTACGCCTCATTTCGGCTTCCTTCTCAGTACTCTCTCAGGATTTGGGAGGGGGGGGCGAGTGCTGCGTGGACGAGACAGCCGAAACCAAAAGCTCTTCTGTCAGACGAGCTATACTGCTTCGGGCCCAAGAGTGTGTGTGCGTTTGGATGCGGATTTCTCTAAGATACCCGCACGGGAAGTTTGGTCAAGGCTACGCTCATGAATGCGGACGCAGGCGCGTAACCGAGCTGGCTCACGGAGGTGATCGTTGGGCTGAGGGAAAAAACTGCCAAGGAATACAGAATATATATGGGGGTTGGGGAAGTACTGCCAACATGAGGTTCTCTCTCAAGACGCATACCGGTGTGTTGAGAGTGCTTCCCACGAACAAAGAGTAGGTAACGTGGTAGTGGTGTGACCTCCATTTCGTTTGGTGGGCGGACAATCTTCCTGCATCACTACTGCTTCCCTCCCCTCATCGTAGTGTGATTTTATACTGCTTGCCGGCACCAGCTTCACTGATATCCTTCTCGAAGCATCGACAACTCTCTTACCAAGATGAGGGCTCCTCCTCCTACGCATCGTGGCGGATGACTGTAGGACTTGAGAGGGGTGACACTTTTGGGCCCACGACGGAGAATTTCCTTTCGCACGATTCTGTGCGTGTACCCCATCTGCCGCTGCTCATCCACTGTATCGTGAATGAGTCATTCGCCCCCCCCCCCCTCAACCGCGTGATTGGCGTCCCTGGCATGGAGAAGGATGGTCGGCGGTGCAGAGAACCGGGGGCACCCAGAGATGTGGTGGTCTAGTCTGCCATCTGACATCTTCTCAGGTGCTCCAATGCTGAGCAC